>VKOC01027482.1:0-19749 GCA_009364415.1 Spea multiplicata
GTGCCAGGGCCACCGCATCATCCCCAGTCCAGCCCTGGCTGTAAGGGTGGGTTGAGGAGATGGGAAATAATATCACGGCAAGGAGTGTGTAGATAATGCTACATTTTCTACTGTTAACCAGAAACGCCCCCAAAATAGCCCCCTTTAAATTTATCGTGAATGTGGCAATGGTGCCGTTGTAACTTTGGTAGCATGGATCTCTTCTCTGGTCGTTTTTTATAGTTTCTACTTCCTGATTTAACAATAATAACTCAAATATTGTAAATTGATGCACCAGCTTCATTTTTAACAAACTTGTTTTTCGAGGTCAGGAAGACTCATTATGTCACTATACGCAATTATTACCACGCAATTGGCAGACTTTATTTAGAGGATGATGTTATTTGGACCCTTAAATGAATATCTGTAATTTGTTTTATTATTGCCGTACTAAAACATCTATTTTTCTTTTGCAGACTATGACCAGAAAATCTTCAATGGCTCAGGTAAAAAGGAATCCCATTGTAATCCATCCAGGCGTTGTTCAGAGTTTGATTGGCTGTTTAACTTTCCTTAATTTGAGTCTGGGTCCAGGAACGGAAACATCACATCAGAGATGTTAATATCTTAAACAAAACTGATTTTTTTACAGAAAATAACAAATTGTCTGGTGCAAACCCATGAAATTTTCCAAAATGTAAACGCTAAATAATGGGTATAATCAGGAATGTGTTAAAGTATTAAAACACCCCTGTCTTCGCCTTTGTGGCCCTAAGGACACTATGGCATTGCACTGCAAGTCTAAGTAAATTCCCTTAGATTAGAATGTATGTACAAAATGTAACAGCCACACTCTAGTGGAGTGCCAGTAGAATTAAGGGTTAATTTGCTTGACAAGACTGCACTGAGGTTGGATGCTTTCGCTTACTAACACTAACAGAACATCTTTACCAATCTCCAGGTTGATTGGGAGGGCATGCAGCTGAGAATTTGCAAGTTTTGCACGTTTCAGACGAGGGTATGCAAGGTCAATGTGAACTTATATATATCCTCACCTAAAACAGAAATTATGCTCCAGCGATATACGATTAAACATAAACAAATAAATACCTGAACAAAGGTCATCAGGAACCCGATCAACCCAGGTGGACACAATGGCCCAACCATACCTCACCCCGTGCACAGTGGGTTTTAGGGTAATAAAGTTAACCTAGGGGCTTTGTGTTAACCAAACATCTCAGTTGGGGTTTTCTTGCAAACGTGCATTTTTTGCCAGCACTTCCAGTTTAGTGAATAGATCTCATTGCTTGTAAGGATCAGTCAGTTGTTTCTTAATGCAGGACTTCATAGCCAAATATTTCTCAAAGGATTCCACTTGGCTCCCACTTGTATTGTGAGACGCCTGACTAGCGTACAGCAGAGATCTGGACGTAAATGGATAGGGCAGTTGTCACGTATACACGGCACGCCCCAGATTCTGGAATGAAACTGTCAATATTTGTTTTATAGGTCCAAGGAGAGGTTTCCTGCTCTGTGGCGGTGCGATCCCTTACATCTTCTGTGGATTCATTTTGGTTATCACCGAGGCTTTCTCAAAACTCGTGTGCTCCTTCTAAGCGCAAAATGTACTACCTACTGCATTATGAATTGCACCGGATGGGAGTTGTGGCTCCTTAAATCTCATATAGCATTCCGAATTTGGACATTAACAGTTCTGGAGATGTATTCCCGTCCAGCTAATTGGCTGAGGGGCCAGCATCATCATGTCTTTCTTGATGGAATTCTTGAACTCTTTGGCTATGGAATCATCAAACCAATCACTTTTGTTCCTTGGACCTCAAACATTTTGCTATCTGAACTCCCAGAGGTCTAAAGCTCCTACCATATGTCACGTTGTCATACCAAAAATGTATTGTAAATCCAATGCCAGGAAAAAAAAAAAAAGCCATGGATTTTAAAGTTTTTTGTACCCACTGTTACATAGTTAATTACCTAAAATTGTACATCTTGTATATAAAGAAGGCTGTAAACACATTGACACTACTTACAGTTTAAAATGTGTTTAAAGAGGTTCCGGCTCTGCTCCAATCAATCAGCACGCTACGTGCGGCTAAAGTGAATTATTTTTATATCATATGCTGTTTTATTATTATTATTTTTCGTTTTTGTAAAATAGCTTCATTCATGTGAGGTGAAGGCATTGACTCATTTGGCTGTGAATTGCACGTTTTAACAGCCCCGAAGAATATATTGTCCTGAGAGCGCTCACATGTACAGTAATACTGTTACAAAGTAATGAAATAAGACTGAACGTAAGCTGTTATCGGAGCCGCATTTCAAGCTAAATACAGAGGCAGACATTTGCAGGGATCGTCCAATAGAAACAGGGATCGTCCAATAGAAACAGGGATCGTCCAATAGAAAACGTTTTCTAGCGGATGACACCCACCCGGTCCCATATAGTCTGTCCATTTTTACTGCTTTAAAGACAGACCTTAATCGCTCCTTGATCTCGTATTAGATCCAGGAACCATACGCCTATCCCATGCATCTATACATTTCCTTCACCGTATCAGCCTCTAGTACTTCTGCTGGGAGGCTGTTCCACTTATTTACCACCCTCTCGGTAATTCAAAACTTCCTTACATTCCATCTAAACCTTTGGCCCTCTAGTTTTACACTCCATACCAAGACATTCCGGACAACTTTATGCTCCAAAATCTTGTGGAAAGCCTTCCCAGGAGAGTGGAAGCTCTGTTTGTTACAGCTGCAAAGGGAGGACCAACTTCATATTAATGTCTGCGTATTACAACGCGATGTCATGGTGGTCCCTGTCGGCGTCCCAATACTTTTGTCCATATAGTGTATATAAATACATAGGGGCAGCCAACATAGCGGCAAACAGATCTCCTGCTCCGCGCGGTGCGACTGCTTACCTCTTGTGGTCGCTTCAGGCCTGAAGACCAGAGGAAAAAAAGTGGTAGAAATTTGGGAAAAATATTTTAATGAAAATATATGTTCGATTTTTTTTGTTGCAAAGGTGTGATTTGACGGCAGAGACATGTAAGTGGGTGCGAGTATTTGGGTCTTCTGAATATGTGGGCAAGCGTATCCTGGTGCATGAATATTCTCATAAGTATAAGCGGTTCCCATGGGAAGGCCTTGTTCTCGGGGTCCAAGCCCTCGTCTGTAACTGGAAACAGGAAGTCGTTAGCAATTAAGTTGCCGGCCCCTATTGTTTTACCGTCAGATGAGTTTGTAAAGAAACCATGAAGGTGTTTCCTGTTTGAAAATAATATAACTTTGTCATTGAGGAAATTACTTTTTTGGGGGGGTTAATTTTTAATTTGTGAAGGCTTTATCTGACTTTTACCTTGTTTTTTTTACAAATTGAATACCTTTTACTGACTGACTTGTCTTCTTGGGGTGCTTGAGTAATAGCGAGTGAGAGTATAAAAGTGAACGAAAGTGAAAAAGCAACGAAATGCAAGCAAAAAATGAAGATGATCGGAGATGGGGTTATGTTGTACCACGGACAGTGTCTGGCTCAGAATCTGCTGTACCACCAAACGCGCCTGGCTTACTAGATTGATGGGAGTTGCCCCTTTTGTGGCAGTCGTCCCTTTTTTGTTCCAGAAATGTCCCATGTGCAGGGAAAATCCTTTCTTTGCAAAACTCCAAAGATGGCCGAGAAGTTCATGTATGTAACCATATACATATAAAACAATCTATTATGTGTACAAGCACAATGTATGGCATGTAGCATGCTGTAGACTAAAGTAGAGATGATCATGTATCTATTGCATTTATTACATATATTTCTCTGCGACAATTCGCTATTTCCGTGCTTTACGTCCGTAGGGTTCCGAAGCCTGACGTTAAAGCAGGGTCCCTGCCCATTTCCAAAATGGCCGCCTTGTAAGTGATCACGTGGTTCCGCGCCGCAACCAGAGAGTGTACATCGTTTCCAAGGGGACGGAGAAGCGATTGAAAAGCAACCTTCTGGGGACGATCAACATGCCGGCGGCTTCTGCCCCCCCAGCACAGAACCCCACAGGTCAGATCACATGCAGGGTGGGAAGCGCATATATAAATACCTATAGACGCACAGTATATAAAACCACCCTGCTGGTGGGCTGAGCATCATGAGAGTTGTGGTCCACTTCAGCTTAAGGGCTAAAGGGGGCTCGCGGTACTTTGCATATTTTATTATTCAGAGCTGGTTATAAAGGATAAATAACCCCTGCCATGCCACACTGTGTGGAGTACAACTCTCAGGAGGCTAAGGCAGGAAATATCTGGGGATTTAGCAGTTATAGAATTTATTTTTTTCAGTTACAAATTACTTAAATACAGTATTTTATTTGTTTAGATTTTTAATTTGGGTTCATATAATAAAAATCCCTTAATAAATAGACTCCAGCTGAATATTATAGTAATTTCTAGTGTTTCATATACATTTCTCTGGTTTATATAATATATATAAATATAATATATATATACCGGTATATATGTGTGTGTATATTTATATATATATATATATACATTTCTATGTTTATATAAATATCTATATACTCTATCTATATATATATATATATATATATATATATATAATATATATATATACGTATATATATATATATATCTATATATATATATATATAGATATATATATATAAAACAATGTTATATGTTACAATATTTATGCCCTATTCTGACATCAGTGATATAACAACAAATATTAGTTGAAAATCATAGATGAGTCGGTTAAAATGATATAGATAGATAAATAGATAGATATAAATACCCTAGTTAGTTAAATAACAAAATATGGCAGAAAAAAAGAAAACACATTCATCCTGTTAATCTTAATACTGCGGTTTCTACAATTATATGGAGTCAAAGGCAATACTTAACTTATATCACACATGATTAATAATAAGGAGATCATTTAAAAGACCTGCTGCTCTGATCTACTAAAATACAGCAATTTTATTAAAAAGTAGCCTCGAGGACGGATGAATAGCTGATGGAAACAATATATATTTCATTCAGTTCCTGTATTGGTGATATAATATAACCAGGATCGATGTATAATATAATCTGTCTACCTATCTATGTTTATATCTATCCATCATTATGACATCACACATGCTTAAGAGGATAGTCATAGAGGTGTGCATCAGTTTCACTGAAGCCACTCGCTGGTGATTACTAGTACACGGCTGATAACTGTGAGACTATCATGTCTACTAAAAAGCTAAAGCAATCGAAAGGACGAATGTCCCCTGGCACAGGCAACATGAGACTGCCGTCCAAGGACAACGCTGGAGAACGCCCTGAGGACTCCAAGGTCCCGTCCGCTTCCCAACGGGAGAAACGCCTGTTGGAACGTCACAACGGACTTATCAAAGAGTTGATGACTTTGAGCAAAGCCATCAAAACCTTAGAGCTGGAGAACATAAAACTTGAAGAGGAAGCCAAGGATATCCAGGTGAAGAACCAAGCCTATAGAGGCTACCGGCCCAAGCGAGCGGGACAGTGGCAGAATGCCATAATCTCGCTGTGCGACCACCACCGCAAGGAACTGGATGAGGAAATAAAAGAGAAAGAGGAAATAATCAAGGAGATGGAGGAGAAGGAGGCAGGACTCAAGAGGGAGCTGATGGAGGAGAAGGAGAAGTTCTCCCTTCTGGTCAATGAGTTGGAGAAACTTAAGCCGTACAGGGCCGCGCGGGTAGGGCGACTTGCCAAAATCCGGGTGCTTAAAAGGAAGGCAATGGAGATGAGGGTGGAGTACAATGACCACCTTAAGACGGCGAGAATTGGGTTTCTCCAAGAAATGGAAAAATATCGCAAAGACCACGTGCTTACCAAAAAAGAGACCCTTTTCAACCTGCAAGCCCACATGGAGCAGGTGAGAGCGGAGAATATCCAGCTGCACCGAGAGCTCTCTGACCTGTTCTACCGCAGTAAGGACCTGAGGAAGCAGCAGCACCATCTGCAGAAGCAGAGGCAGGAGCTCCTTGGCGAGCAGGAACAGCCCGAGAGGCTTCCTCACATCAAGAAATGTCTCACCGGATTCATTCCTGCCAAGTCTGCTGGCCCCGCCGTGTCACAAATCAAGACCTATTTGCGGCCCAGGTCAGAAGTCGCCCCATCTAAACTTCTTACAGCCAAACTGGACGTGAGGAAGACCCACGGCCCCTGAGATGAGAGAAGGGAAGGGTTCTGCTCACGCAGTGACTCCATGGTTGTCCCAGGACGGGCGACACTCATCCATCGCTGTAACGTTTTAGGACTATGTGATGTAACATCAACTTTATTAAATAAATTAGCTTGTAGTGTAATAATCTTTGGTCGTTCGTCTCGTTATTTTGCGGAGACTGTTTATCAGATATGTTCATACCTTAGAAACAAACATTTGAGGGAAGATCGGACCCACTTCGTCCAAATAGTCCACCCGTTTCTCCCGCTGTAAAGACTGAAACCATAATCAGTCCTTGGCCTCGTATTAGATTCAGGAGCCGTTTGCCTATTTATTATTATTATTATTTATTATTAATATTATTATTATTTTATTTATATGTCACTAACCATTCCCCAATGCTTCATGCAAGGGGGTATAACAAAACTAGAACCGACAGACTGAGACAAACTAATACATTACCAGGGCCCTGCTCACAAGCTTACAATCTATCCCACGCGTATGTAAATTCCCTTACTTTGTTAACCTCTACCACTTCTGCTGGGAGGCTGTTCCACCTACCTACCACTCTCAGCAAAGTAAAACATACATTCCATCTAATCCTCTGTCCCTCTAGTGTAAGAGTATGGCCTCTTGTTCTAACATTTCTCCTCCTTGAACTTTGTTAAATCCCCTTACAGGAATGTTTACGGATCTCTTATTCCCTGGATTCCTCCTATACATCTAGTACCATCCCTACCGCCTATCCCGAGGCTTCTGTAATAATTCCTAACCATTGAGTGCATTTTTGTGGTTATATTGATTTGTTTAGACTTGGCCGGTCTTGTTTTTTTCATAGAAAAGCACAATTAGAGCCATTCTAGGCATCCAGTCCCTCCATATTTTCTAAATGATAGTAAAATGGCAAGCTTTTCACTGAAAATAAACCTGAAATTATCGAGAATAGAATAAAAATCTTTGTGTTATAATTTTTTTTCATATGACGGTTATTAAATTACCGGTATTTTTGAGATGAAAAATCCTGTCTCAGCTTCTGACAGTTGCTGGATCCAACCGACTCAACCTCCTGATTGGCTGCTCGTTTAAACAGGAAATGATGTCAAATATGGCCAAAGGAAACTGAACTTTCGCATGTTTTTCCTTTGAAATATCTTAATAAAAAAGTTTACATAAAGATATTTTTATACTCCTTAATAAGTTTATTTTTCAGTCCCATCACTGTATCTAAAACCTCTGGTGTGACGTCCCTCTGTATGATAACCCCCCCCCCCGGCTCTTCTCTATGCCGTCGTATTGTGTACTATATCTTGAAGGATTATAATTATTTATTGCTATATATATATATATATATATAAACACATAGCGCCATCATATACCTCAGCAGAGTACAATGTGTATAAGTAAAAGGTTTTGCTGGGCTCGCTCTCCTGCTTCGTGTGATAGTGGGGTTAGGCACGTGTGGGGTCTTGCATTTGGGTGGGCTCAGGCTGCCTTAAATGAGCTGAGAGTAGGAAGGGGAGAGGGTATGACCAAAAACTGGTCTGGGGCAAAAAGGAAAAGTGACCCAGAGACCCCGGCCTGCAGCGCTTCCCCCGGAGACTCCGGGAGTTCCTAGGTATGGGTATCGGTTTTAGCCATACCTGCCAATGCACCAGATTTAACCCCTAAATGACAATGCATTGTGAGACCGTACATGTGCCGGCTTTGTCGAGAAGGGGTTAATGCCATTGTTTTTACTATTTTCTACTATCATATGTTCTGATATGAAGTCTTCTTGATACTGACTACGGTCAACCTTTCAATGGCGTCCACTTTTCCCAACAGAGGGCCAGAAGAAGAAGAGAAGCTACAGTAGCATCCACGAGGCAGTGAAAGCCGGAGACGTGGAACAACTCGCCATCTTCGTGAAAAGTGGAACAAACATCAACGAGGTCGATCCAGTCCATAAGTTCACGCCGCTCCACTGGGCTGCCCACTCTGGTAGCCTCGAGGTGAGGATGTATGGCAGTATTCTCATCTGGAGTGACTTTTAATCGACCAGAGGTCACAGAGTAAGATGAAGCGTGACATACGGCCTTGGGAATATAACCTCCCTCACCGTCTTCAAAGAGACCTCTGAGGTTTTATAAGCTCTACATTTTACTCTGTGTTGTGGAAAAATATCTGCACTTGAACCATAACGTCAATCTCCATTTTTGTGGATTGGAATTCAATAAAAGGATCCAGTACTGCAGGAATATTCCTAAATACAGTGAATTAAGTTGTGTGATATTTTCCAATACCCCTATGACGTTAACACGCGTGGTTATATTTCAGTTAATTTCCACTTTTAATTATTGATCTTTATATCTTCTTTTTTTATTTTGTATTGCTTATTTTTTGCAGTGTCTTCATTGGCTGCTGTGGCACGGGGCGAACGTCTCAGATGTTACAACAAGAGGTTGGAGCGCAGCCCACCTGGCGGCTATAAAGGGCCAAGATGCCTGTATGCAGGTGCAGTACTTCCAGAACACCTGAATCCATAACGATCACAATATTTGACTTGATTTCACCTCAATTCTATCGTAAAATGCAGCGAATCACCTTTTTTTTTTTTTACTTTTTTTTTCTGACGTACATATTGTTTAGAAATAAAAGGTTACTGGAATCTGCAGTAGTATTAGTGCCGACCAACCTGGAGGTGGCTAAAATTCTCTCTCTCTTGATATTCTAGTTGAAGACCCTTTAATTATAACTGTTTTGGGGGAGTTTTGTCTGGTCATTGTTCTATTCTGGTTATAAGAAATAGAAAATGGGTTTATTTATTTTTTATGATTTATTTATTATTATTATTAAATACTAAATACCAGCCACACTCCATATGTCAAACACCGTTATTAACCCCTTAATGACAAAGCCTGTACATGTACCGGCTCAAAATAAATTGTTTTCAATGGGTTTAGGGACCGCCCATTGTCCTTAAGGGGTTAAGGGTGCTGTTCCACATATATTCATTACACTCTCTAGCATGTTGGCAAGTTAACCTTAGCACATCTGTCGTTTTGGTACAAAATCTTTTGATAATTGCCTGTATGGCAATGACCTATCAGTGCCCGCTTCTGTGTCACATGACAGTCTGGCTGAATGAGGCAAGAATTGAGTAAATAATCATAGCTGGGAGAGTTTAGGGAATTCACCAGGAATGAGGTTTAGCTAATGCTGCATTTAGTGAGACCAAGTAGTGAATTCAGCAGAGTAGGTGGAACTGCACCTTTAACGTGCTTTTAAACTCACAGTTCGCGTGTCGCGTGTAGTTATTGCATTTTGTTTTACGTGTAATTCTGTGGCAGGCGCTGGTTATTAACGGAGCAGACCTTTTAGCCAAGGATGACCGGCTGTGCTGTCCCGCTCATCTGGCCTCGGCCCATGGACATTCATTCACTCTGCAGACCATACTTCGAAGTGGAGTGGTGAGCAAATATGTCTCGTATCTGACGCACATGTATTATTTTATGTGTGTAAAAATAGAGCATGCAAACGAGATATCACATGTATTGAGAAGATTCCTTTATAAACACTAAGCATGATCACATGGTTCCAGTGCTGCAATCAATGCACTGGAATAGACCATGGTTAGTATAAATCAGCTGCTTTTTACATATATGTTCAACATGATGTACTACTCATAATGACAGAACCCGCACTACAGATTGGTAAACATTGTACTAATTATTATTATTATACATTTTAAGAATAGCAGGTACCCCTTTCATTAAGAAAAACGTGGTATGGTCCAGGTAGAGACCAACTGTTTAGTCCAGAGCAGCTTGACGTTCACGGGTTGTCTCTGGCATGTTATATGTATTGTATTGATATAATATGATATATATATGATATTATTTATATATGTAAAGCCGTTGGGTATTGAATAGGACACCAACACTCCCGATAGAAGTGGCTGGACGCCGGTTCACTATGCAGCGTTCCACGGAAGACTCGGCTGTCTTCAACTTCTCGTAAGGTGGGGAGCGACTGTAGAAGACTGTGATTACAGTGGAAACACTCCAGGTTTGTGTACACAAGTGCCATAATAATCCTCCAAGAACACTTCATTGTCATGTAACACAAAATGAGGCACTAACATGATAGAAGGCACGATGAATGTTTTAGCGGTGTGCAGCTACACCTTTATGCACGTTGCTAACAGATGTTTTGTGACTGCCCAAAGCACACTTAGCCGCCATGGAAGGACATCTGCATTGCTTAAAGTTTCTACTCAGCAAAGTGGCCGGCGTGACTCAAACTCTTGAAGCAAGGAACAACGAGAGAAGGACTCCAAAGGAGCTGGCCCAGAGATTCTTTAAAGACGATATTGTTCGGTATATTGAAGGGGTAGAATATGAACGAGACCATCCAGAGGAGCAAGAAAGTGAGTTCATTTCTGAGAACAGTCTACCTGTACCTAAATGATTTACTATAGGTTGATCTTACGTTACCCCTATGGTTGAAGTTTGAAGGGTCTCCACGTGTGGACCTTTCTCCTGAACCCATGGAACTGTCAAAAATACTGGTTGGACTTGCTGTGCTCATGAGAGAGAGTATGTTGTAAGACATTTTTGGATAGGATTGAAGACCATCGATGAGAAAATACTAGAGTTGAGGAACTAGAGAGTCACCGTTGCTGACGATAAAGACATAGAATCTGATCGCAGATAAGAAGCCTGTGTAGTCTGCCCATTGCATCCTATGCATGCTTAAATTCCCATACTGTGGTACCCACTACCCTGTATCTACTACCCACTAAGCCTAATGTAGTGTCATTTGGTTTAAAATGAGAACAAGAAACCATATACTATTACAATTTCAACAAACACAGTAATAGAACGTGCAAATGATTCATGTTTTGGCTTTTAATGCCGGTGAAGCACCCAAAAACAGCCCTACTGGAACATACTTAGTGTTAGTTACGAAACGTACATGTATTAGCACCATTTAGCGCTTAAACTCCTCTAAAGGAATATATTGTACTCAATATACTGTTGTAATAGATGAATTAAAAAAAATCAGTTTTTAACCAGTCTTTTTTGGATTTTCCTATTAGATTTGGCATTTCCAGCCCATGTTGCTGCCTTCAAAGGTGACCTCGTAACCCTTAGGAAACTGGTGGAAAATGGAATAATCAACATTAATGAACGTGATGACAAAGGAGCAACTCCGCTGCACAAAGGTAAGACTTTTTTGTAATTAATACAAATCTTCTGCTTATACACCCCAAATCGTTTTCTTAGCTTAAATGCTACATATGATGTCGAAAAGGCTAGAAATCCATCATCCAACAGTGTGGTTTTTGCCGATATGTTTGCGTGTGGATTGCTGCTTGGCTGATTTAACTCGACAAACACATTTTAATGTAGCAAGGAAATTTAAACATGTACGGGATAGACATACGGCTCCTAAATCTAAGACGAGACCAACCACTGATTATGGTCTGAGTCTTTACAGCAGGAGAAACGGGCAGACCAGACGGGGGCTGAATGGGTCTTATATGCCATCAAATTCTATGTTTCTAGCTTGTGCGTTAAAGTCAAGAAGACTTCTTCAGCAGGTTCCCCATAAAGTTTAAGGATTTTCTCATAATTTCATGAGCACCTCGAACATCTCCCGCTAAGCATACGACCATTGAAAGGATCCATATGATTTGTCTTAATGAACAGTATCTTCATGTAGCACTAAACTAGAATGTGCGGAAGGCAAGCGATGATCTGATGTGTTTATTGTAACTGAGATAACGGTTTCATGCGTTCACACGGACTAAACACGCGTCGTTCTCAATAGCTGCAGGGCAAGGTCGCATAGAGTGTCTGCAATGGCTCCTGGAGATGGGGGCCGATTACAACATCAACAACGAAGCTGGAGAAACTGCAAGAGACGTAGCCAGAAGGTAATATATTCATTAAAAATGATTCTAAGTATTCCCTAAAAAATAAGATCTTTGCCGGGACGTTTGGGAAGGCTTTTTTTTTTTTAATAATATCTTTATTTTCCTGGCAGGTTTGCCCAGCTGGCCGCTGTAAAGCTCCTCGGGGGCAACGCAGACGTGGATTCAGATGAGGAATTAACCGACGACGATCCAAATTACTTTGAAAGACACGGAGTGGAGGGGAGCACTGATCAGCTCGACGATTTAAATCTGAGTGCCGGGCAGAAAAAGCAGGCACGGGGTATGTTAATTACAGTCATTCCGTAAAATTGCAGAATGGCCGGTATTGTTTATTCTCTGAAATTTTAACTTTTTTTTTAGGCCCGAATAAGCATCAGATGTTTAGTTCTCAGTCTGCAAGATAAACCTACCAAGACTTTGTTTTGCGAAATTGCACTAAGCGAGAGTTATTAGGGCTTTTGAAGAATTACTAATGTAGGTATTTTGATAATATACAATATATATATATATATATATATATAATATATAGGATCTGCCATAAAGAAATGAAAGATCCATTGTAATAATTTCCGTGACCAATGGGATGTTACTTGAGATGTGATTGGCTGGAGCACAAAATCTAAAGGGAGAGAAAGGTGAGCTTGACGGATTCCTTAACATTTGTAACAGCACGTCAGGTATGCTCTTACGGAGTTCAAATGATGTAGTGTCTGTAAAGTTATTTATTTAAATATGTAAGTAGAGGGAAAAAAATAAATATATATATATATAAATGATATAATATATATAAATGAAAACATGTAGTTATTTAGCAGGTGGAAAGAGAATCAGAGGGGCTTCCGTAGGTACAAGAACAACTGATGCTACCGAGCCCATTGAAACAAAGTGGGAGAACGAAATGTGTTGATCCTGGGACAGAACTCGAAGGAGGATGGTTAAAATGTCCCATTTTTTGGTGTAATTTTAAACCGTCTGTTCATCACCCCTTAAACGTCTGAGTCTCTAGAAAATGCTCCCTTATACAGATTCCCAGCCGGTGCAGCAGGCTATTGTCCCAGGCTGGTATTCCGGTTAGGAGACGGATATAAAAGGTCACACAAGTTATTTATCTCGCAGTGAGGGCTTACAAAAAGCTGAAGGAACTCGAGAGACTGATGGAGATCGCAAAGAACAATTACAAGCATCTCGGTGGCATCCTAGAGGAAGAAAGCCAGAAGAAGCGAGAGCAGAAGGAATCCGAAAAGTAACGTCGGAGACTCCTAAAAACTTTTATACTTTCTCCTAATCACAATATTCCACTTAATTTATTCTATTCCACAATTGCAACATGCGTTATATGGGGAAAGCTTCAACCTGGGTTTCTTTTCTCCAATATGTATCTACACAAAAACTTAGGATAGCTCAACATGAGTATAAGTGTTGAGCACCAAATTCTAGTCTAGCCCACAAAAACATTGTCTAGCCCCCACCATTGATCATGGCAACTGTTTTTGTATTATACCTTCATAAAGGTGCACTATATTGAAAGCTATCTTCCCCCCCCCCAGTAAGATAAAGGAGCTGGAAGAGCAGCTGGAATATGAACGCCTGCGGAGGGAAAAAATGGAAATCAAGATGGATGAATACAGGGTAGAAATTGCCCATCTCAGCCAGTGTCTGGAAAAGATGAAGCCGCCATCAAACCCATCTGTAAGTGCATCCCTGCTCAGAGCGTTTCACTCCCACTCTCGTTGACTAAGAAACAACAGTTTTAAAAATAAAAAAAGACTTTGAGAGTTAGATCACAGAGCTCTTAAGTTGTTGGGGCATTAACCCCTTCACTACCTTATAGACGTACAGGTACATACCTGTATGTCATGTGTTTTTCACAGTGGCGGGGATCTCTCCCTCCCGTGCAGCCTGGACTTCCCCGTCAGCAAAAGCCAGTATCACTTAGTTCCTGCTGACCAACCGTGTGTAATGGCGCTCGGCGTGAGTGCGAGTACACTGTTAAATAAGGATCGTGAAATCAGACATTCCCTTCCGGTAGGTGTCACTTCTGATATCCACCAGACATCTTTTGGAGGAGGGCAGAGACAGACCCTGCTGGAATCTCCAATTGCTCCCCCGCTGGCTGATCGTGCGCATTGCGGTCAGCAATGCCAGGCTACAGAGCCCTGGTGTGACAGTAGATGACTGATTACATTTTTTTAAATTTCTTTAGAAAATTGACTTTTTAAGCATGTTTATTGACTTCTATATTATGTTTCTCAAGGTGGTAAAACTGTCTGACGAGTACAAAGAAAAAAAGAAGGCAAAGAAAAAAACTCCTGCGCAGCGCATCCCCAGCGGTGTCTTCATGAAAAGAGGCATTGAGAAATAATTGGGGGGGAACATCTGCAGATTTGTATAATAATGATGTTATGGGGGGAGGGGATATAGCAATGTAACCTAATGTAACCTAATATTTTTATATTTTTTTATTTCATAAGAAGCTGTTCTTCTTGCTTTAAGAAAATCATCGGAATTGCGGAGCGCAAAACACAGCGCCTGATGTTGGAGGCGGAATAAACATTTATTAAATAACCAACCTAAAACATATTCAAACGTCAGGGGAGCGAGGAAAGACATTCTGCAGCAGCATGAGACTGCTATATGTTTTAGTATATTTTCCACTAAACAGAAAAATGGCAGCACATTCATCCCATTTCATTTTACATTATGAAGGACCAACCCCACTGAGCGTCAGCTCCAATGAATAGCCTGGCAGGTCCTGAATAAAGTATGTTTAAGTCAGTGAAATTTCTCGGAAGTCACAACTATACAATATTCGTACCTTTGTATGTTGTATTACAGAAGCATAACTAGAAACCACGGGGCCCTGGTGTGAACTCCCCCCCAGGCCCCCCAACTTCTACAGCTAGTCTATGCCATCATTGCGCCCCCCAAACAACTGGTCTCTGTCTTTTTTGCCCCTTGACCCCCTCTTCCAACATACGTAAACACACACATACTCACTAGCACCAGGGGTGTCCAAACTGCGGCCCTCCAGCTGCTGCAGGACTACATCTCCCATACTCCTCAGCCAGCCCCTTAGCTGAAGCAGCATTATGGGAGATGTAGTCCTGCAGGCAGCTGGAGGACCGCAGTTTGGACACCCTGGTGTAATAATATATATATATATATATATATATTTCTTCGAACATCAATGAATCAACTAAAACCCAGAGTGCCGTTTAGCTGATAAATCAAAGTAAGCTGCAGAAACAGCGTAATTAGATGATAAGTATGTAATACCGAAAATCTGCAAATAAAAACACACTTTCTATGTTGATTCACCCTGCAGTTTGTTCGTTTCTTGTGCTGCTTTAAGGTCACCGAGACCAATAAAGGAATTTAAAATAAGTCGAATGACTCAGCGAGCAGCGAAGCTTCGGGAAGCATTGTCCTAAAACGCCCGGCTGACGCTCCGAGCCGCCGCCTCTTGTCACCAGAGGCTCAGTGAATGTGACAAGGCACGGACGCGCTGGCCTTGCCGCCGGCGACAAATACATTCATTCAAATTCTACAGGTTTTACCGATTCACCCTTAATGCAGAAGGCTGTCGGCACCTATTACGTGTACCTTCCTGAGTGTCCTTAAGAGCAGAATGTGTGTGTTATAATTACAACATGCACATAGAGTATATTATCGAGTATATTATCGTTCCAAATTATATACTCATGTATTTTAACAGCTGTCAATGGGTCACAGCCACATAAAAAGCATTAATAAAGCCCGACCTGTAGCTATACCTCTAACATCACCCCCAAAACAGAAAATCATCTTAAAAATAAAAAAAAAACATTTCTCTAAAGGACCGGCGACTTAAACCAAATTTATTGTAACAGCTACAGTACATAGATGTATAAAACACACAGGTCTGATGATCATAACACAAAGGCACTTTAAATCCAACTTCCACGGATCCCACTCGTTTCCCGTGGGATGTAACGATACACATCAGCGATAATAGAGGAACGGCCCACACCACAGGCGGCATTGTGCGTCAAAAAAGCAAGCGGCAACAAAGCTGCCGGCTGAACGTAGTAATGGGAACCATTAGAGTCATAACCTCGGCTCTGCGGCATTCTTTGGTTACAGCTCCGTCCTCTCCGCCCCACAAGATCTGCTAAAAATTCCTATACCTCGGTAATTATCCCGGGGGGGGATGATTCCAGATCACTTGCCCTTTACTTTTTCCCTAATATAATAAGTTTATAAAAATGAACAGTACTTAGTGATGTAATATATGCATAATAAGCCTGGATATCAGCAGCTGCCGCTTTTATAGATAGATGTCTCTATACATAATATATTATATAGGGTTGTGCATGTGCTTCTTTATTTACTAGAGGCAGGGGTTTTCTCCTACTTCCACAGTCGATAAAATCCCAAGGCGATTGCTAAGCAGGTAAACACAGACGCTGCAAAGAAAGAGAAGAGATTTAAATGAGACGATACCCGATGGACACATCGGTCAGACTTTATGGTGTTCTATTTACCAAGGACTTAGTTGGGTTAAAGAAAAGGTTTGGAATCTTCCCTTTGCCCTTTGTTACTGCAGCCTCTATGGTAAGGGGTCAGAGGAGAGGAGAAAACGTCCCAGTGCAAAGTTTGAACAGTAGTCTTATATCCGAAAAGGAATTGCCCCGTCGGCAGGAACGTGACATTCATTCATGCCTCGTTTAAGCCACCAGAATAGCTTTAATCGATAACAATTAGAAATGGTCTGCTCTCCGATTATAAAATCAGAGGGACCTCAATATTACAGCTTCAAACAGGTTCTAGGCAGGGAATACACATCCTGCCTGTGATATACATGCGATATACATATACATGCGATACCACAGCTTTAAGGACATGATGGGTAACTTACCTGCCAGGTAGCGGATGGTGTCCAGTTTATGAGACTCCATGAGCGTTTTGAGGGAAGCTATGTCTATATCTATCTTTTTGTGGATTTCTGTGATAATGTTGTCCGTACTTGCATTCTGCAATAAATAGTAAAACATATATATATATTTAGATATATTGAAAATAATAATTTTTGTCTACAGCAAATAGAATTATGACATAAAAGTAATATAGGTAATGGGTAAGCACCCTCTGTCACAGGAATTGATGATCCGCACAGAAAGGGAGAAAAGGTCTGCTGTCTTCAGGAAGAAGATATGAAGGTTTAATTATTATTATTTATTGTTTAATGTATCGCCATCATATTCCGTAAAAAAGCCGCAGATCTGTAATTTTGCTAACAAATACAGTTTTCAGAGGTTATTATGCTGGTAAGGCAACAACCAATCTCTGCCTGGTTTTGTGTCACATGGCAATAAAGTGTTCCTGAAAAAACATTTACAAGGCAAAATTGTACATTTTTTTTAAAGAATTATTTCTGGGAAAGGCTTTTTACGTTTAACAGTATTTTACAAGTTATGGGAACACTGTTGCCGATACTGCATTTAGTAGGTGGGACAGCACCTCTAAATTTAGTATTTCGAAACAAAGCAATCAAAAATATTTAAAAGCCAGGATATATTTAATAATTTTTTAAAAAACATTTTAAAGAGGATATTTTATTCCATACCTTTTTGTAAAATTCTGTGTTTGTTTCCATGAGCTTCTTTTCTTGTTCAGTGAACTAAATTAAAATTAGAGCATTTTAAATATTTCTTACAAACCAGCCAATTTGTAGCGCAAAAAAACCCCCACTAACTCTTAAATATCAGTTTGGTTCAAATAAATCAGCAATAACAAATTACATAATTATCTGGCAAATATAGAAAAATACAATAATATAGAGAGAGTTAAAAAAGCTGAATATACAATAAAAGAAAAGGATGAAATTGCTTTGGGATACAATACCGAATGAAGCCTAGAAATCCATTAACATTAGCAACATCTGACATAAAATACAGCACCCGGGTGATCGTCAATTAATGACTGTATTAATAAAAAATAAATTTAAAAAAATACTTTTTAGAATGTCATTTTTTTCCCCCAGAAGAATATTTATATCACTCAAAAAGAAATTCAATTCAGACAATTTCGATTTTTGGCCACTAGATGGCAGTAAATACACAACATTTTATAGGCCGCTGTCATCGCTTACCATGTCTGCTAAACGGCTTCTTTCAAGATTGATGTCCAGCTTTGTGTCAGCGCGGATTCTATTGGTTTCATTCTTAGAGAACGTAAATAAACAGGACAATGAAAAAAATCAGCAACACACTAAATAGATAAGTTTATAAAAAACCTCCATTATGTGTCTAATAGAGAAGCAGCCATCTTAACTTCCTGAATGATTATTCCTCCCCATTAAAATTATTATTCCAGTTTTTAGAAGGGCTATAGGCAAGGTTGTAAGTTTTTACATACATTATATATATATATATATATATATACATACATACAAACAAGTGCCTCTGGGTATATCGTGACTTTTTCCCTTTTACTGTAAGTCTGAAGCGTTTCCAGAAAATGACCTTTTATCGGTCCCTTGGGATAACCGGTTCATATATTCTATAATCCCATTAATTAAAGCCAGATCGCTTACCAAGAGATGCTGCTTGACGTGTTCCAATTCAATTTTCATTTTCTAGGGAGGAACAAAAACCAAAAAAACCTTATGAATTCTAGTCAGCAGAAGACAGGTTATTTAGGTATCTACCGGTTATACAGATTATTGACATTTTTCTCAATAAATAACATTAGGTCAGCGGGCCCCAATAATGACAACCGAGAGTTATGTGATTTGCAGTAGAGGGTGTAATACAGTCCGAAAACAGTCCAGTTAACTAAAAAGGGAAGAGCTTCGCAGGACGCCGATATTGTTAATAGAATAGCCAGTTTTTATCAGAAAGAACTGAATATGGGTACTTTAGCATGTGCCGATACGTGCCATGTATTTTATTTTTAATAATAATCCTGGTTTTTGTGTAGAAGACAACTGGCAAAACTATGTAGCAAACAAAAAAAATCAAATATATATTTTACAGTTCCTGGAACGCAGAGGAATATATCGTGTTGCAGACCTTTAACCAATATCTGCACACCTCATAGGACGGTGTACCTCAATCCTTTTTCAGCCGTCTACCATTAATCATATAACCAAGGGCCGAATGGGGACGACTTGGTGGCCCTGCCACTTTAAGGCCAGAGGCAGCCAACTGACGTGCGTGCGGCCGCTGTAGTACGGGGGCACTGTCGGCCAGCAGCCCGACGGCGGATGAAATAAAATATCTACATCATCCCCGAGCCTTCTGAAGAAACTATTTTGACATTCTAATAAAATTCATTTTAATTACATTTGTATTTCCATCAAAAGTGCCTTCAGTACCAGAGCGGAATATAAATAGGAATATATAATGGTATAAAAGTTTTATTATATTAGTAATAAATCATGCTGCATTCAGAATACTGGGAGGAAGGCGATTACTAATGAAATGCAAAACATATATTCAATGGTTTCTTGGGGGAAAAATAGCTCTCTTTGGGCATAAAGTATAGTGCTGTATATAACATCATTTAGCATAGCAGAAAACCTGGTTTTATCTCATTTTGTCCCAATAAACCCCCTTTATCTGCAGACCTGGAGCCGGCGTCGCTGTCAGTCATGTGATAT
>VKOC01027484.1:0-16787 GCA_009364415.1 Spea multiplicata
CTGCGGTCTCTTCTACTCGCTCTTACGAAACCTGTTTAATTCTTGACAACAAATCCAGAAACAAAATGACTTGGTGGTTGTCCTACATGGAAGCGTGGAACGGCTGGGCCATTTTCGGCACCGTTCCAGAGGTAACCATAGAATCGGACTCCAGCTTACATGGTTGGGGAGCGCATTATGGGACTGTATCTACAGGTGGCAGATGGTCCACAGAGGAATTTTACCTTCATATCAACTGGCTAGAACTCTTAGCAGGATCTTTTGCCATCTGCAGTTTTGCTCCCTGCAGAGCCTCATGCTCCATTCTGCTCAAAATGGACAACGTAGCAGCGTTGTGTTATATCAATCACCTGGGTGGCACGAAATCCAAGATGCTGGCTTGCCTCGCAAGGGACTTTTGGAGGTATTGCCTTCTTCACGAGATTCCGATTACTGCTGTTCACATACCCGGACTCTCCAACTTCACAGCGTATTGGAATCCGCGCTTCCTCAGGGACTCTGGGGACTGGCATCTTCATCCATCTTCATCAAGCTCCAACATCTCTGGGGTCCGATAGAGCTGGATCTGTTCGCATCACGTCTCAACACTCAACTACCAAAGTTCTTCAGTTGGAGACCAGATCCAGAGGCCATGGCCACAAAGCCTTTCTTCAACATTGGCCGCGGACACTGCTTTATGCGTTCCCTCCAACATGATTGCCAGGACGATCTTACAGATGCTATGTTTCAAGACATCACTAGTCCTGTTAACGCCTCTATGGAAATCCCAACCTTGGTTTCCCAGGCTATTGGAAACATCGATGGACTTCCCCAGGATCATTCCTTCCAGGATCTGTTACTCGATCCAGACCTTCACCCTCATGTACTTCAGGGCAAACTCTAACTAATAGCATGGTGCATTTCCGGGGACCATGGTCTGTTGAGGGAGTTTCACAACAGACTCTCCTCCTCTTGGCCGATGCATGGGGCCCAGGGACTAGACAAGCCTATTCTTCGGCATGGCAATTTTGGTCTTCTGGTGCTTGGACAAATCATTGGATCCCATTTCAGCCCCTCTGAATTCGATTTTATCTTTCCTTACGGACCTTTTTGAAAAAAATAAAGCATATCGTACGGTTAACCTGTATCGTCCTGCTATTTCAGCTGTTTCAGTCATGATAACCTGGACAGGATTCCAATTGGTCAACATCCGTTGGTCTGCAGATTGCTTAAGGGTATTTGTTTGTCCAGACTTCCTTTGCCCCGCTACTCATCCACGTAGGATGTTAATGTAGTCTTGCGTTTCCTGGAAAGATGGTCTCCCAATCAGGATTTATCACTTAAGGAATTGTCTTCGAAGCTTTTACTCCTGCTCTATATCTTATCTTGTAAACAGGTTTCTGATGTCAGAGCTTTAGACTCCTAAGCTAAAGTCTACAGACCTGATGGAGTCTTATTTGATATTTCTAGGATATAGAAATATATTCTTCTGGGTCTTCTACCCAGCTTTTCCTCATAAACCTCTCTTATGTCCTGTTCTTTGTCTCAGAGAATATGAGCTACGCACCCAGCCTCTTAGGGACCCCCTGTCTCCCCCTTTATTCATCTCCTTTAAGCAACCGCATCATCCGGTTTCTACTCCCATTCTTTCCAGATGGCTTAAATGGATGTTACACAAGGCAGGCATCGATATGTCCATATTTTCACCACACACTGTTCGATGTGGTTCAGCATCCAAAGCTTTTTGTATTGGTTGCCGAATGGAAGATATTCTGAAAGCAGCTGACTGGTCTTCAGATTCCACATTTAAGGAATCTTCATTCTATTCAACATTTCTCTGAACGCCTGGTCGATCAGCTTTAAAATTTGCATAATAGGAGCCTCCGTGTCATTAACCCCTTAAGGACAATGAGCGGCCCCTAAACCCATTGAAAACAATGCATTTTGAGCCAGTACATGTAAGGGCTTTGTCATTAAGGGGTTAATAAAATTTTAAGATTTTACCATTATGATGACGTAAAGTCATGATTTTATTAATTCGTCACCAGAATTAGGAATCTGCACTCACTCCCCACAGGAACTCAGGTGCTTAGCTGTGCCAGGAAGGGCCAGCTCCCCAGTAAATCAAAAATAGAAGAAGGCTCCAGGCACTCAGGGGTTCCTTTACTTGTGTGGTCAACTTGATAAAGACCTCATTGTGAGGTCGAAACGTTGTTGTCCGTTTCCTACAATAAATCTGTCTGATGGAACCCCTGAGTGCCTGGAGCCTTCTTCTATTTATGATTTTATTAATGACACAGAGGCGAGCATTTTTCCTTTTAGGTATCTTGTAAGTGTCCTTGTTTATCTTTCCAGGTTTGATTTCATATGGTCGGGTTGTTTTGCTTGATTTGGTGATTTTATTGCTCATCCCTTATATATTTTTATGTCTGTGTTCAATCTTATATTCAATTTCTGGGATGATTTTGTATGATGTATTTCATAGTTACTGCCATCACCTTTTTTCTTATTCCTTCTAGTTTGATCTACTCTGCGTGATTCATTGGGAGTGTTACAGAATAGTTTGGATTCAGTATCCTATTCGTTCTGATTTGGTTTCGCCTGAGTCCGCAAAGAATGAGGAAGTTCGCCAGGATTACAGTCCCCTTGATGATGTTTAACCCCTTCAGGACCGGGATTTTTAAACTAGGGTGTTGCTAAAGGACCGGAGCAGTTTTTGTGTTTTTGCCATGTCTTTCATCAACTGTAATTTCTCTCTTCAATTGGTGCACCCACACAAATCATATATTGTTTTTTTCAGCACAAGTAGGGCGTTCATTTGAAACCATATTAAGCTGGGTAGTACATTATGTGACAGGCCTCCCTTTTCCTTGGGATTTTTGTCAAGGCTGTAACCACGATTGTGGCGATGTGCGGGCGGTTTTTGGAGGAGACGTACCTGGTACGTCCCGGTCTACCGGTGACTGGTAACCAGGAAGTACAAGGTACGTCCCGGACCTGAAGGGGTTAAGACTGTTGATTGGTTGGCCTAGGCAGAGTTATATTTGTTACTATACACTTGTTTAACTCTTTCAGTCAAAATAGTTTTTCCCTCGATCTTTGCTGAGGGAGTAATAAAGAAAGAGATTGCATAATACTGACTTTACGTCATAATAATAGTAAAATCTTTAAATTTTACCTATGACTTACTGGTTGTACAGGGCCAGCTTTTCGAGACAATACCTCGGTCTCAGAGGAGCCAATTAATATTTAGACAGGTTGCTGAATCAAGCCTAGGTTTGTCATAATTCTTTCATTTCCAAACAGATTTTGTCTGTCTTACTTATATAGTGACAACCTTTAAAATGGCTCAAACATTTCCAAATTGATAATTCATGGGTGCTTCCATTTCTGGAAAAAATCACGCAAGCTTTTAAAAGGTTGTGTTCTGTCTCCTGACTTTTACAAACCCCTGCACAGTACAAACACAAAAGGCCATATTGTGGTAGAGAATATGAAGAAACATATTTCATAAAGTTCAATGCTGTATTACAGTGATGTGGGTTAATAAACACATGGTACTATTTAATTTTGTTACAATAAACTCCCTAATTTGCAGACCTGGGGCTCAGTGGTGTGATATTTTTATGAAGAAGAACAGCACAGTAATTTTGGAACATATAGGTATACCTGGAAACTCTGGGTTTGGCCCAGTGAACTCTGGGAGAAGGTCTGCTTCTCCTGCTCAACACACCCCCACTCCCTGTCCTTTCCCCCTTTAACCCCTTAAGGACCAGGCTGTGTTTTACCTTTTGTACCTTTGGGACCGAGGCTGACTTTTGCAGCACTCGTGTTTAGATGTAATTTTCTCCTCAATCATATAGTGAACCCACACAAATTATATATTGTTTTTTTTCCAGGACAAGAAGGGCTTTCTTCTTCAGATACCATGGTTTTGATTTTATTATCTAATTTTTCATAAAAGATAATAAAATATGATGAAAAATGTAAACAAACTCCACATTTTCTGACTTTTACTCATCCAAAAAAGCTAATGAAAAAAACTACTAAATAGATTCTACTATTTGTCCTGAGTTTAGAAATACTCAATGTTTATATGTTTGTTTGTTTTTTGCCTTTTTCTGCACGTTATGAGCAATAAGTACAGGTAGCTTTTGCTATTTCAAAACCATTTTTTTCAAATCTGGTAATTCTTCCCTCCATGTGCCATTTCGGGTATCTTTGAAGCCGGCCAATGCAATTTACCCCATCAAATCATATATTTTTGGAAAACTTAACACTCCAGGGTATTTCAAATGCTAGAATTTTAACTCTTTCCATGCACTAATTCTACCACCAGTCTTTGTCAAACTTTGTGGTAGTAATTTATTTTGTGTTTTTTTTATCACTAAAATTGTGCTTCAGGTATGGATTTCCATATCTTGGTATATGTCACTATCAAACAACACCCCAATATGTGTTCAGCAACATCTCCCGAGTACAGTGATATTCCCCATGCATGGGTTTGTTGGGTTGTTTGGGAGGTAAAACGCCACATTTAGGAAGTGCACATTTTTTAACTTGGAACTTTTACATCTCGTCCTACTACCCCCATGTCCTAATAGAACCATCTTTGGCTAGTTCAAATTACCCCATCAAACCATATATTTTTGAAAACTAGACACCCCAAGGTATTTCAAATGGTATTTAACCCTTTCCATGCATGAGATTCGACCACCAGCCTTTGCCAAAGTTTGTGGTAGTCATTTTTTGTATTTTTTTCACACAAATTGTACTTTGGCTATAAATTTATAGCTCCAGGTATACGTCACTATCAAACAACACTCCAATATGTTGGAGTTCGCTAGAAAAAATTCTCAATCATAGCTTTTATTAAATATGAAAAAAATTCTTACATGAATTAGTAAAGAAATAAAAGTTTCTTAGAAGAATAATGTGATCACTGTTTTGTTCCACTGAATAAAATGGAACTTTTTCATCTAAAAATGTTTGTAGTAGCAAATGTTTTGATTGCATTATGTCTAATGTAATTAACTTATTAGGGCCTTTTAACACTTTAGCTTTCTGGCATTTTAATACATATAATGTGATAAAAAGAATGTTTTATAGCTATTTGGATGGCGAATAGTGTGACTCAGGTAATGTGTGGATCTAACAAACTTTTTCAACTTCATTGGGTTTTTTACAGGGGGGCCGCCATCTTGCAGGTGGCAAAGTCACTTGCAGTGGCTGTTGTGACTGCTCTTTGGAGCAGTCACAAAATGGTATCAATGGTTAAATATTTGAAAATCAACTCTTTTTTTAGCTTGGGGATGTTCTCACCTGGGTAGCACTGTACCTTGCCATGGACCAACATAAATTGGTTGAGTGATAGCATTTATTTCAGTCTTTTTTGTGTAGTTATGATTACCATCTGTAGAATAAAAAAAAACTATTACAAATATTACAGAGCCAAAAACATTAGTAATTTTGTAGCCTGATGTGTAGTTAGTGTTATGTAACTATGTTGTTTCCACTCAGTCAGAAAGAAAAGTTTTAATACTGATGCTGATATGGCTTGAAGACCAATGATCTTTTTGAACTTACCATTTTTCTTGGTCTTCTCTTGAGTTACAATAAGGAGGACTTCATGGAGGATGGTCTCTCCTCCTGACTCCTGGCATTTGTAGAGCCCACTATCCCAAAGCTCCAGGTGTGTCAACTTCATAATCATTGTCCAAGGTTCTGGTTTTCGAAAAGCACAGGTCTCTTTTCATAGTCTCGATTTGTATTCCCGTCGGAATGAGCCACCCACTCACATTTCACTCCTATCTGCTTGCACCAGATTTTGGACCATCTTTGTTTTTGAGAATATGAGCAGTGCATCTCTGCTGTTTCTCCTGGTTCTGCTTTAATAACTTCCAAGCTGGGTGTAACCTCTGCACACAAAATTTAAATATATTAGTGCATATGTAAAATTGATTAAAAGAGAAATAACTTCAAGGTAGTCTGGGATTTTAAGGGATTTGGAAGATAACTGTCAACCACAGTAGCTGAAAAATACATATCTAAATCAAATCAATATTTGTTGTTACCACCCTAGACCCTCTGTGATCTCATTTTCTATTGTTAATGCCATCCTGTGAATGACGGCAACTTCATTCACTTCGGGGTAGGGGGTAGTGTTACTGACGTACCTCGATATCGAGGCATGTCAGCAACACAGTTTATGCTTAGGAAGCGATTCAGATCGCTTCATAAGCTGTTTTAGCCCACCATTTTTCTTCCGGGGAGGGCTTTCCTCCCTGGATCCATGGTCAGCCTCACTTGTGAGGCTTCCGTGGATGCTGCAAAGCCCCACAGCTATTTAACGGCAGTCCGTACATGTACGGGCATTGTCTTTATCACGTTGCACGGCAACCCCGTACATGTCCGGGCTTTGTTGTTAAGGGGTTAAGTATGAAAAAATAGTTTACATGAATTAATAAAAAAATAAGTTTCTTATAAGATTATTGTGAAGAATAATGTGGATATGCACATGTTGTTCTGGTGATTCCAGTCTTGATTTCTACACGATGATCATTTGAGAGGTGGGGTAAGCCACTCCTATTTATCACATTAATCATTGCACTTCATAAATTGTTTCACTTTGCCATACAACACTTGTCTTGAGAAAGGACCGGAAGTGGTCCGAAACGTTGTCCTGGAGACCCTTTACTCCAGATTTTGAACAACGGCTGGAGCCCATCTTGACTATGCAGAGACTCTATTAATTACTGTAGAACAGGTGGCTAGGGTATTACGGATTACCCTTCCACAACTACAGATGTATCACAGGAGCTAAACAGACTAAATAAGAGAAAAAAATCTGGATATGTTTTTGTCAGACTACTATCGAGCAAACCCGAGGTGTGTAGAAAATGGATAGCATTACTTAACAAATGTTCCCTAGATCTGATGGCAACCATCATGGAGGATGTACAAGAGGAATTACATCAAGTTTGCAAACAGCTCTCAGACTTTGAGACCACCATAACTACTTTACAACAACAACAACTAGATTCCTATCGTAGTGATCTATTAAGGTTTAATAGACAGAAGCTTTCCAAAGTGAATGAAGATTATGATAGACACAGAGTATATTGCTGGTTAGGTAATATAATGGAGAATCCACCACCAGCTCGAAGATTCCGCCAATATCCATATAAAATCAGGAGACCAAACCAATTCACAGTGGATCAGAGTTCTGTCGATTCGACCTCAGCCTCAGACACGGATAGTACTAATAAGACGAACCAAGCTAGTCCTGGATTAGAAAATAACACAACCACTTCAGCCTCTTTTTAGCTGAAAGAGCTGGATATATATAAGAGTACCAGAAAAACACGCCAAGATACCCAAGGAGAACTTCCAGACGGAAACCTAGGCGAGGGCAAAAAAGGCAATCAACCAATAAAGACGAAACCATCCACAAGGAGATAATTCCTGTCTTTAATCTTTCTAATCGCTCCCTTTCTACAACCTGAACGTGAAGTGCTGTCATACGGTTTGAACTTCATACCTACTAACTATATTAAGAAATTCGATTGGCAGGTTGAACAGTATAAATCTGGACGACAACTACGACTGAAACAATTTTTTCATAAGAAAAAAAAACTATGACTGATAATTTTATCCGTTTCAACTCAGAAGCACTTTTGATCCTATCTTGAACAATATCTTTCTCACCAGATTCAAGAAAAGCTCATTTTAATTTAACCATTTCACAAAAACAGGCACTGACTTTATCCACTGAACCGGAGATTGTGATTCGCCCCGCCAACAAGGGTGGTGGGATAGCGGTCCTTAACTACACGGACTACAGAGATGAAATTATAAGTAAACTCTCAAATCTTAAACATATGAGACACTTACATATAACCCAATGGAGACATTTTCAGCTATGATTAAAATAGTGATACAGGGAGTGCAAGAAGCTGGTTATTTGACTCCAGATGAAGCCAATTTTCTGATTCAAGAGTTTCCACGAATTCCAGTATTGTATAAGTTACCAAAACTCCACAGGAATGCACATAAGCCACCAGGACGACCCATAGTATCCGCAAAAGGTGGACTTCTTGAGCCTTTGGGCAATGGATAGATTACCATCTACAAGATGTGACCCAGAACACCAGGAGTCACTTGCGTGATAGCCAAGCACTAATACAAATACTTAAAAACACATCTTTACCAAAGGGTGAAATTCAGCTGGTGACGATGGAAACCTTACTTATAGATATGCCCCTTTGCCCCCAGATATGCCACTCTGCTCCCGAGATATGCTGCCACTCTGCAACCCCCCGAGATTTGCTGCCACTCCTGCAACAACCCCCCCTGAGATATGCTGCCACTCTGCCCCCCCTAGACTTACCAATGTAGACTCCCGGGTGTCTAGCGGGGCCGACTGGGAACATCTGCACGATACGCGTAGACAACTTCCGGTGCTGGCACTTCCACCGTGGGAATTAAGCATCCCTGCGCTAAACCCCGATTATAGGCCGCACCCCACTTTAAAGACTTAAAGTTGGGGGAAAAAGTGTGGTGTATATATATATATATGCATAAGACATGCATTTTTAACTACATAATATGGACTTATCTCTTTGAAGTAAAGACTGATTGAAATATGATTTCAAAATCAGCTGAACTGGCAGTTATTTTTCAGTCTTTAACCCCTGCTGCAAATATTTATCAATATTAGGCCCTGCCGCCGATATATATTATTAGCCCCTGCTGCTAATATATATTAATAGTAGACCCTGTTGCGATTATATTTTATATTGAAAAAAAAATGGACAAGCATTTCCTTGGGCCACACTCCTTAGCATGCAATCACTCCCTCCTCTACCACACCAAAAAAATATATTTGCCACACTGACTGCAGATTAGGGGAAGACAGTAACAGTCAATGCAGTCTTCCCTCTTACTGACCCTGCCGTGACATTGAAAGGTCCGTAATCATCCCCAGAGTCCCTTTGTCACCTCATTCACTAAGCCATACCTCTCTTTTACTTACTCCCTGTAGTTTAGGTATTGATCAAATAAGTAACACATGTAAACAGCATGTGTATGTAAAGATCAACTGAATAAGACATAAAAACCCTGTATTTGCAGGTATACATAAACAATGTATGGAAACAGAGTTGCAGTTATAGATCAACACACAAACCCAGCATTGCAGGTATAGATCAACTGGAAATCACATGTAAACTCAGCACTAAAGGTATAGATCAAATAAACAACACATAGAAACAGAATTGATCAACTGAATAAGACATACAAACCATGTATTTGCAGGTATATATAAATAATGTATGGAAACCTAGCATAGCAGATATAGATCAACAGAATAACACAAAAACCCAGATTTGCAGATATAGATCAATTGGAATGCACATGTAAACTCAGCATTAAAGGTATAGATAAACCCCCCTAAATTACATGCATAGTGTCAGGCTCATCATCTCGGCCCTTACTGGATGTTGGAGTCCAGAGTGCAGGAGTGTAAGAACGCACACAGCAATAGAAACACACTCCAAAAATGCGACACAAGCGGAATGCTTGGTTACAGGTATATTAAACAAAGCAAAGCAGACATCTCACCATAAACAGCAGAGTAGGAGGCATTTCATGTATACAGACTGCTGGGGAGTAAGGTTAAACATGCAACAGGCTGGCATACGGGTAAATCCAAAAGAAAGTCCGGGTCAAAAAGGAGGCAGGCAGGCAGGCAGAGAGGCAGGCAGGGCAGGCAGGCAAGGAGGCAGGCAAGGAGGCAGGCAAGGAGGCAGGCAAATCCAATAGACAGATCCAGAGTCTGGCATGAACTGTGGCTCCAAAAAACTTAATGAACTCCTAACTCTGTTACTGCGAGGCAGAGATTTAAAGCCTGTTCATTAGGTCAGGCGTGAATGGTTTAGGCTTCAGGTGAGGGAGGCAGGGTAATAGCATAACCAAACACAGCTGAACAGAAATACACAGCACATTAATTATATACATAGCCAGATAATGCAAGCATGGTACAGGATGCCACAAAGGACAAGGAACAAGACTAGGAACACAGGGGATGGAGTGAGGAGCTGAGATCCTCAGATGTATAAGGGAAAGATGGCAAAGGTGCATAAAATACAGACGCAAATAAACAAGACAGCAAGCTGTGGAGAGAAGTTCAACTCCAGGCAGACCTCTTAAAGGGGCGGCCACGCCTGGCAGTTTGCAGGGCTGGGGCTGAACCCTGACACATAGATCACAAGTTGCACACCCCAAAGGTCAGCCCTGGGGTCCACATTGCCAATATATAACCTCACCGGCACCCAAATTACACACACACACATAGGACGTGCCATCTTTGTCCCCAAACAGCCCGCCCCGTGCCATCTTTGTCCCATAAATACGCTACCTGTGCCATGTTTGTTCCATGAACACCCTGTCTGTGCCATCTTTGCCTTTCTACAAATCAATCATACATCTATGATACACACAAACACTTTTACAGTCACTCACTAATTCACACTTTCATTCACACAATTCATTCACACAATTATTCTCACTCTCTGTGAGGGTCCGCGGAACAGACCCCGGCGCAGCAACTGAATACCCTCTTCTCGCGGGTACCGCATCAAGCATGTCATCCGGTCCTCTCCTCTTCCATGGCTGCAGCTAGAGGGCGCGCGCGCCTTCCACGCAACTTTATTGTTCCCGAACAAATCAAGCTTTGCTCAGTGCTCAGTTATTGTGCTTTCTATTCGCTTTGTTGATTTGTTTCTCCCATTTGATTTCCGTTACCAGACCTGGCTTATCGTGACTACCTCCTCTCGTTACCAGACCTGGCTTATCCTGACTACCTCCTCTCGTGTACCAGACCTTGGCTTCCTGTACGACTCTGATATTTTGGTGCATTATCTACTAAACTCTGCGCTGCGATCCTGATTACAAATAGATTTCCAGACAATGGTATGTATTGGCCCAGAATATATTTATACAATGCTATCATATCCCCTCTGAGGCACCAGTTTTCTACACTAAACAGATTTAAATTTGTTAACTTCATAATCTTCATAACTAAAGTGTTCCATTCCTTTTATTAATTTTATATATATATGTACCTTCTCCAGTGCTATAATATCCTTCTTTAGTATATGTGCCCAAAATTGCACAGCATATTCAAGGTGTGGTCTTATCATTGATTTATAAAGAGACAGAATTATATGTTTATCCTGCGAATTGATGCCCCTTCTTATACATGACAATACCTTACTGGCCTTAGCAACTGCTGACATTACACATTGCCTAGTTTGTTGTCTATAACAATTCCCAAATCCTTCTCATTTGTTGTTATGCCTAATTCACTACCGAATTAGTTGCTTGTGCATTCCTTACCCGGAAGTGCATATCTTTGCATTTATCTACATTCAAGTTCATCTGCCATTTGTGTGCCCAGTCCCCCAGTCTATCTAAATCCCTATGCAACAAACTATGTTTTTGGTTGTAACAGAGGTAGGATTTCTAAAAAAAGGCTTTGCCTTTTCATTGGCCTTCCACAAAGGGTTGATAAATTGGTGGAATATAGTTCCTAGACCAGTGGTTCTTAACCTTGTTGGAGGTACTGACCCCCACCAGTTTCATATGCGCATTCACTGAACCCTTCTTAATTTGAAAAATAAAATATGATTTATTCAAATTCAAAACATAGGTATATATTTAGGTATATATTTATACATAGGTATATTTTTATACATAGGTGCACAAAATGAACAAAACTATTAAAGAACAAAACCATTAAGAACATAGAACAAAACCATTAAAATATTAAAACATGATTTTCACACAAAAACAAAACCATAATAATGAATATTTACTGCAAATCAGCGCGACTTCTGCTGTTGCCTTTCAGAGACCAGTTCAGAAATACGCGGCTTTACCTTGGCAAGTGCCACTCTCATGTTATTTTCGCAACAAAGTCTGTTCCTTTTCTTCGTTTTTGATGTCCAGCATCCTCGAAAAGGATTGCTCGCAAAGATATGTTGTAACAAACGGTATGGAAATCTCCAGAGCTTTCTTAGCAATAACAGGGTACGTTACCATTTGTTGACACCAAAACGTTGAGAGCGTTGTTGTTCTGAAGAGTTGCTGTTGAACCTGGCTCTGTTGAATTTCAATGATTTCATCGAGGTATTCATCATTGACATCTGTTGTCTCAACACTAAACGTGAACGGCTGTCTCACCCATGCTGTATATGACTCTCTTGTAGGGAAGTATCCGTCGAGAGACTTTGCAAGCGAATCTAAGTGCGTGGCAATTGCTTGCTTCAGTTCCGCGAGTACAGAAATGTCTCCGATTCCAGATACATCTTCGATCTTACTTACACAGTCGTCTAACAGGGGAAAGTTTGCAAAGTTATCGTTCTCTATTCGTCGTTTCCATAACGCTAGCTTTTTTTGAAAAGCCTTCAGGTTTTCTTCCGCTTCGATGATGTTGACTCCACCGCCCTGCATCTGTTGATTGAGATGATTGAGAGCTGCGAAGATATCAGCCATGTACGCTAAAATGAGAGTGAACTCAGAATTTTTGAAGCAATCTGCATGACAATGTCGGTGCTCTTGCAAAAACAGGGCTAATTCCAAATGGCAAAAACACGATTCAGCACCTGTCCCCGGGATAACCACCGAACGTTAGAATGGTACAGAAGTACCTCGAATTCAGGTCCCATTTCTTTACACAGCTCCCTGAAGATGCGGTGCCCCAGAGCACTATTTCTCACATAGTTCACGCATTCCACTACAATTTTTAATGCTTCTGCCAGTTTTGGAGGCAAGGTTTTTGTTGCCAACGCATGCCTGTGCAGAATACAATGCGTAACAATGATGTGTGGTGCGTCGGCTTTCACTAGCGCACCAAAACCAGACTTTCTTCCCAGCATGGCTGGAGCTCCGTCTGAACAAACTGCAGAAACCATATCCCACGAAAGATTGTTGTCTTTGAAGAAGTCATCCACAAGTTTCTTCACAGCGGCTGCCTTAGTTGTTGTTGTAAGAGGCTTACAAAATAAAAAAATCTTCCTTTATAACGTCGTCTTTCACATAGCGCACGAATACTGCAAGCTGGCTTAGATTGGAAACGTCTGTGCTCTCGTCGAGTTGAAGGCTGAATTTTGCCGGGCTTGAAATCAGATCTGCAACTACTTGAGCCAAGATGTCTTTGCTCATGTCCTCTATTCTGTCGCTGATGGTGTCATTTGAAAGAGGAATTTGGGATAACTTAACTTCAGACGCTTTTCCCAGCATGATATTCGCCATCCTCAACACAGCTGGTTTTATGAGTGTTTCAGCAATGGTGTGTGGTTTGCCCTGCTTTGCAATCAGGTAAGCAACTTTGTACGATGCTGTGAGGATCGGTTTGTTGATGGGTGCAAAGCCGAAAACAGGTAGAGTAACCTTTTCATCGAATCTGGCTCTCTTCACCTTGAATTCAGCGAGCGTTGTGTTCTTGTGTTTTCCATGCAGCTTAAGGAAGTGTTCTCTTAGTTTTGCCGGTGCTAGACTAGAATTGCTCAACTTGGCATTGCAAATCATGCAGTTAGGACGCTGACTCCCATCACGTTCCGTTATACATGCGAATCCATATTCGTCCAACCACTTTCTTTTTTTGCTTGACATAGTTAGTATGAAGGGATTAAAATATTAAGAAAGAAATCACACAACAGTGACAGTTACGACAGTTACAATTCGACTACTGAGTGCACCAAATTCCCTGCAGCACAGAAAGGCCGCCAAGCGATGTGGCGTTATCACCTGCAGCCAATGATGGACAAGCGGGGCGTGTCATCACGAATCATATAAGTCGGGTGTGTGTCTTGACCTCCACCGAACCCACAAGACTGACTCACCGAACCCCTGGTGTTCGATCGAACCCAGGTTAAGAACCACTGTCCTAGACTCTGTCCAACCTCTTAGTAGAAAGTGTGGTGAGTAATGGCTGTCACTGTTTTTCCTATGTCCTAATACAGATTAATTTGATATAGATGCTAGGATAATGATTAAATAGTTCTTATTTTAACTGAGCATCTCCTAACAATCATACTTATAGATAAAAACACAAGCTTTAGGTATTTTTAGTAAAGTAAATTATCATTTCATTATTCTAAAATCTAAGTTGGCAACAGTTTCACTTTAACAATGGCTGGGAAATTACCATGACCTATTCTTTAGGAGACCATTTTACTCCACGTGGAATTCTTACCTTCTATCACCACCAGCAGGACATCTTGTATAACAGCAAAGTCTACACCTGTCCATATTCGCCACCTGTATAGACCAGTGTCAGCATGTTGTAGTTGTGTCATATTTACCATATGGGAAGTAAGATTTTTATCAATGTTCTGGGATGTGGTCACTTGTCTGTGAGGTGAGTTTCTATTCATCCAGTTTGGCACTGTGACATCAATGCATTCTGTTCTAGACACTTGTCTACACCAACTGGGAGCCACAGTCTTGTACTGCTCAACATAGTAACTAAGGATGCTCACAGAGCCACCAGGTATGGCATGGACCTCACGCAAAGCAGGGTTAGGGGAGCCTGGAAGTCAGGATCAACAAGAAATAAAGTAACACATGAATGTAGTCACACACAGTGTAAAATACCTTGACACACCACCTATATACATGAGCCATTATATTTCTAAGCAACACATTATTAAACTATACATCCCCAAATAAAGAACCTCATCTGATTCAAACCATAAATAAATCAGGAATACGGTAATTGTAATTCAATTAATTTACTGTGCAAATGTTCTTTCTATCATTGTGACAGTCTAAATGCTATTGCCACTTGCAGTGAAATTCCAAATCATAGGTAAAGTTTTACTTTGGAGCATAATTTTAGTGGCAAGAATGCAGAGAAATACACAGGAGACTAATAAATGCATATACTTACATTCCATACAACTGACAAGGAGAAGACTGCTTATTGTGCAGAAGAAAGCCTCAAGCGACATATTTTCAGTGACACTGTGTCTTTCCTCCTGTTTTACCCAACACAATAGTCAGTGTCCAGTTTCACATAATCCATCATATATAAACATCATTCTACTACAGAGGAAGCCCTGGGTGAGTCTGATAACCATAACAAGGAAACAGTTTGTCAGGATGGAAACTCAGACAATGCACACACAGCTATTTGCATCCAAAGTCCCAGTCATCATCAAAACACAACCATATCTTAAAGTTATGGTACTATACATATTATTAGTTATTTAACCTTCAGCAAGCTTCTCTGAAATACATGAAAAACTGGACTACATGGTTTAATTTAAACATTAAACATATGAATGCATACGTACATCAGCTGCTTATTTTAAAAAAGGACTAGAGCCATTAACTAAGATAAGCAGTGTCAGAGGCCATAGCCCACACTGGCCTAGAAATAGAAAAGGGGTACAAGGGCATTGCCACACAGCGGCTTAAGCACACCTTTCATTCTAGGGGAGCAGCGACTCATGAAAGTTTTGTTGTTTTTAATACATTAACTGAAAGGAAAAATAAAATCAATATTTTTATTTTCCTTTTTATCATTAACCAAACTCCTTCCTGATCAAAGGTGCTTTATAACCTAAAAATTGGTCATTTTTGGAATTTAAGCCATATGTTTGTTTAAACATAATTTCGATTTTTCATGTTTATTAGACTTGTGCCCAATTAAGGCTCAAAATCATTTCGTATTAATATTTCATTTGTTTTCTATTTGGTTTGGAGGACATTGGAGGGCCTTTTTTTGTTCAAAGCCAACTGTCTTGCCCAAAAAATAAGTCTCTCTGTCTCTATTTGCTCCGGCCCTTATCCTTTAGCAATCTCTCTAACTCTTCCTTATAGCTCCTTGCCACGTCTGTGCTCTTGCCTTGTATCTGTCCCTTCACCTTCTCGTTCACCTTCTACAGCTGTTGTGTGTTCCCTGATCTCTCTGGTGAGGTGCAAAGATGATACGGACAGGAGAGATGGGGGGTTGGAGGGGAGGGGATCAGTGTGTGAGAAAGTGTGCAGCCGCAAAGACGATGCACACAGGACAGAGAACTGAAATGATTTATTGCCATATTAATTATGCTGTCGTTAATTATGCAGTAGTTTTTATAAGATGTATTACCGTATTTGCTTGATTATAAGACAAATAATATCCCTCAGCTTATATTTGAGGTCATCTTCAAATAATGGTCTGATTACAAGACTAAGATCCAGACCCCCCGCAGCGCTGCAGGGGACCCGGATCCTCCTCTCTGGTAGCCTCTGCTGCTGCCTGCATTTCCTCTGGGGGCTTCTATGACGCAGCGCCGGCATCGCATGACCTTTCGGTGCTCCACCATAAAAGTGCTGGCAGCAGCGGAAGTTGTCTGTGCGCATCACGCAGCCAGTGAACATTTGTGGGATGCGCACAGACAACATCCGCTGCTGCCGGAACTTCCGTCGGGGCTTCTGTGGTGGAGCACCGGAAGGTCATGTGATACTGGCGCTCAGTCATAGAAGCCCTGGCGGAGCATCGAGCAGACCTCTACCGGATGCCCCACCAGGCACCAGGGAGTCTGAACACGGGTCACAATTAAAGGGATGCACAGGTAAGTCCGGGGGTTAGGAGTGGCATGGAGGGGTTAAGAGTGGCATGGAGGGTTTAAGAGTGGCATGGGACGGGGTTCAATGGTTTTCTGGAGGAAGAGAGGCAAATAGGGGATTAAAATGCATGTCAGGGAGGCAGAGTGGCATATATCGATGTATAAGGCATATCTGGGGGCAGAGTGGCACAT
>VKOC01027486.1:0-24591 GCA_009364415.1 Spea multiplicata
ATTTTTCTAGCCCTCCTTTGCACTTTTTCTAGTTCCATAATGTCCTTTTTAAGGACAGATGCCCAGAATTGTACCACTTATTCAAGGTGAGGGCTTACCAATGACCTGTAAAGAGACAAGATAATATCCTCCTCCCTTGAATCAATACCTCTTTTTATGCATGCCAAAACCTTATTGGCCCTCGCAGCTGCTTGCTGGCATTGCGCACTGTTGTCAAGTGTTAAGTCCTTCTCATTGGTAGTTTCCCCCAAGGATATTCCATTTAAAGAATAAGTTGCATTTTTATTATTTTTACCATAATGCATAACTTTGCATTTCTCTATATTGAACCTCATCTGCCACTTGCACGCCCAGTCCCCAACTCTGTCTAGATCTTCCTGCAATGAAGAAACATCAAGATTAGTCTGAATTACCCGGCCTAATTTTGTGTCATCAGCAAAAACTGTGACATGGCTCTTAATGCAGCTTGGGAGATCATTTATAAATAAATTAAAAAGAAGAGGACCGAGGACAGACCCCTGAGGCACTCCACTTAATACCTGCGTACAGGCTGAGAAACATCCATTCACAACAACCCTCTGCATTCTATCTTTTAGCCAATTTCTGATCCACATACAGACATTTGCCCCTAAGCCTATTTCTGTTAATTTATAGAGAAGCCTTTTATGCGGAACCGTTTCAAACGCCTTGGCAAAGTCCAGATAAATCACATCTACAGCCAAGCCCAGGTCTATATTTTTACTAACTTCTTCATAGAATGCTAATAGGTTGGTTTGACAAGACCGGTCTTTCACAAATCTATGTTGACTTCTACTAATTGGATTATGGATCAAGATATGATCTTGAATGTATACCTTTAGCAACCCTTCAAATAATTTCCCCGCTACCGATGTTAAGCTTACTGGCCTGTAATTGCCCGGTTGAGATTTTGATCCCTTTTTAAATATGGGCACAACATCTGCCTTGCGCCAATCTAATGGAACTATGCCCGAGCTGAAAGAATCCCTAAAGATTAGTAATAATGGTTGGGCCAGAGTTAGGCTTAACTCCTTCAGTACCCTTGGGTGTATACCATCCGGTCCAGGGGCCTTGTCTACCTTAACATTATTTAATAGCTTGAGCACTTTTCTTGTGTCAGCCAATCCCATGTTTGCTGCAATGGTTCCTTAAAATTAGCCAGCAGGGGCATCGTCATTGGCTCTTCCTTGGTATAAACAAAGGAAAAAAAAGCATTTAAAATGTCGGCTTTCTCTCTGTCCTCACTAACCAAATTTCCAGTTTCAGATAATAACGTACCGACATTCTCTACCTTTAACTTTTTCCCATTCACATACTTGAAAAATTTCTTGGGATTGGTTTTACTTTCCTTGGCAATAAGTTTCTCATTTTCTAGTTTAGCCATTTTAATCTCCTTTTTGCAGGCTTTGTTGGCATCTTTGTATGCCATAAATGATACTACCGACCCCTCGCTTTTATAATGCTTAAATGCCAATTGTTTATTCCTTATTTCCTGTTTTACTTTCCAGGTAAGCCACATTGGTTTTGATTTGTTTCTTTTGTATTTGTTTCCCATAGGTATATATTGGGATGTGTAACTTTGCAATATGTGCTTAAAGGTATTCCATTTGTCCTCTGTGTTTAACCCAGAGAACAATCCATCCCAGTCTATACATTCCATGGTTGACCTTAGCCTGAAAGTAGTAGATTTGTTTTTTGGAATTAATCTCAAATGAAACCATGTTATGGTCACTATTCCCTAAGTGTTCTCTTACTTTAATGTGTGAGATAAGTTCCTCATTGTTAGTTATTACCAGATCCAGAGAGGCATCCATAGTGGTGGCTGGAGGCGATCATACAAGGATGTGGGGGCACCACATTAATCAATACTAAAAAAGTGCTGCCTGAGGCATCAATACACAAGGGGCAAAAACACTAAGGGGAGTATAAAATCCATCCTGATGTAGATGTCTGTGTCATAGATAGTGTCCTGATGTTTGTGTGTTTTTGGTTATTAGTGTAGCAGAGCCAGTCCTGGTGTGTGTTTGGGTGTCTGTGTGGCAGAGCCTCACAGTGTTTGGGTGTCGGTGTGGTTCAGGTGTTTGGGTGTCGGTGTGGTAGAGCCTATCCTGGTGTGTGTGTCTGGGTCTCGGTGTGGCATAGCCTGTCCTAGTGTGTGTGTTCGTGTGTCATTGTGGTAGAGCCTGTCTTGTGTGTTTTGGGTGTCAGTGTGGCAGAGCCTGTCCAGGTCTGTGTGTTTGGGTGTGGGTGTCGCTGAGGCAGTCCAGGTGTGTGTGTGTGTTTGGTGTCAGTGTAAACCTGTCAGATGCTGTGTGTTTGGTGTTGGTGTGTAGAGCCTGTCCTGGTGTGTGTGTTAGGTGTGTCATTGTGTAGCCTTGAAACTGTCAGGTCTGTGTGTTTGGGTATGGGTGTGTGAAACCTGTCAGGTCTGTGTGTTTGGGTGTTGGTGTGGCAGAGCCTGTCACCAATTGATATTGTGTTAGGTGTGTCATTGTGGCAGAGCCTGTCCAGGTCTGTGTGATGAGTTGATTGTTGACGATCAATTGTAGAGCCTGTCCAGGTCTGTGTGTTTGGGTGTTGGTGTGGCAGAGCCTGTCCTGGTGTTTGTCCCTGGCACTTAACTTACAGTAGGAACTATCTCATTTTTACTTATCCAGAGATAAAACACCCCCCTGAATAGTGACTTCAGGGGACAAAATAAGTGACTTCATGGCCCTGAAATCATTTAGTGGAAAAGTTAAGATATTGTATTATCCGAACTAAATTGTAGCTTCAGGCTTCCCATGTTGAATGATCAAGTATTATGTTAGTCCAGTAACAAAAGTATCATTCCATAGCACATTACTTTTGGCAATATATATGTGTGTGTGTGTTTTCAGTGGCATGATAAATTACTAATGGCCCCTCAGTTTTGACTTATGCCCCCCTATATATTGTTTCTGGACTGTTTCCATCACCTTGTAGAAAGTATGCAACAAAAAATGAAGGCAGTTCTGAAGGCAAAAGGGGGTCCAACCCGGTACTAGCAAGGTGTACCCAATAAAGAGGCCAGTGAGTGTATATATTTGTTGAAGGTGGCCAAGCAATATTCTGCCCCTGTCTTGAACTCAGTTCACGTGCAGATTAATTGATCATTTGGTTTGATATTTAAAGCCACACGTCATTATATGTTTCATGTAGTCAGGAATGTTTTGTTGTGTAGAGATTCTATATTATTTACAATAGTATTTTTTACTTATTTTCCTCCCTCTACAACATTAAGTGTGATTTTTTAACTAAATGACTGAACAAAGTTTATTTATTGAACCGTCTCTTGTTTTTACGGGGTTAATTTCACATGTTTTATAATTATTTCAAAGGACTTATATCACATTCTTTTTATTTTTAATACTACTATTAATAAAAGTTAGGTTTTAACATGTTTATCTTATTGTGTAACATATATATATATATATATATATATATATATATATATATACAGCCCTTCAAATTGTTGTAATTCTTTAATTTCTGATCTTTTTTATATTACAACATATCAGGCTAATTAAAATATTAATGTATAACTGTAATTATAATTTTTCATAATGTGATAATATTCTGCAGTACTGTACATAACAATTACAGAAAGAAGAGCTAAGTAGGGCCCTGCACAAATGAGCTTTGAATCTTTCGCTCAGATTTCATGCAAATAAAATAAAGCATGCCTCTGGTCTGAATCCACAACTCCAACATTTCACTAATTGTAGGCTGTCTAAAGTGGAGAAATGCAAGCCAGAGCTGATTCAGCTAAAGTGCTTCCTCCACTTGATAGTTTGATCCTTGCGCACATCTGTATCAATAATAAATGCAGACTTCCAATCGAGCCTGGCTCAGCTCGTGCCGTGACACCGTTTCCCATGGTGCACAGTTTTAACATTTTAGCTGAAGATCTCTTACTTTAATCCACTAATAGAAAAATGATTTTACATTTTATTTGAAGATCCTGTCCTAGAAATCTCACACTGAAAAAAACATTTACAGTGCAGCTCATCAGTAGGATCTGCAAAATGCCAACATATTGTATGACTTTTTAAGAAAAACGACAGACTTAAACCATTTTGACAAGTGAAAGGTCTAAACGATATTTTTCAGGGATATACAAAGTCTCCTTTATCATTTACCTTTAAATATTTTTCCATTTAGTGAGCTAAGGGGTGCAAATGTCAAATGTTCATGTGAGGAGATGGCTGCATGAGAGGTTTGTAAAACCTAAACCCACAGTGTGTAGAACCCACAATTAAATATGGTGCAGGAAATATTCAGATGTAGGCAGTGGCGTAACTACAAGGGTCACAACTCCAATGGGGCCCATCTCTCAAGGGGGCCAGGGCTATCCATGCGACCACTTATTCCTGTCTCCTTGTACTGCTTCAAAATTGTTCAGAAAGGGCCCTTCTGACCTGGAGCAGTTGTGAACTTCGTTCTCATTGTTTTCTCTGTGTGACGGGAGGTCCTGTAGACCCGCCAGATCGTTGCTTCCTTCCTGAGACCACTGCAATTAACCCTCTCAGCGCTAGACAGAACTAGTGCTGGAGAGATGAAGCAGGACCCAATCATCAGACAGAACCAATGCTGAGCTGAAAGCAAGGAACACTTGTGAAAATACGCAGCCTTATATATCAGACAAGGATCCCATTACCACAAACAATACCCTGCTCAGACAGCCCAATACCACAATAAGGCCACAAAGAGAATGGGGGTGATTCCGGGGTATTGATGAATAGCCCGAGGGTCCCTAGATGATTAGGTCCAAAAGAGCAACTTGATATGTGGACCGGACCCTGAGCAGTTTGAAGGTTCCCGAGACAGTGGGGTTCCCAAGGGGCTCCTAACCCCGAGCCCCTTGTCTGAGCCCCACTACATGTTGTATATTTTTGCAAAATAGCGCTCTGGTGGGGCCAGGGACATCAAAGCTATTTAGGGTTAAAAATGCCATACGGCATTCCTGAGGATCCTAGCCGACGAACAGTTCCAGAGAATTATGTCCCAGTCAGGTACAGGGCAAGGGAAATAAAGATCCAATGGGTCTGGGTGACACAAGGGTGTGATTATACTCCTGGGAATAACCAAAACAGGTAAACACAACAGAAAATGGGGTTAAAGACCTAGTTCCGTGATACTCTGAGAGTTCCATTAGCCACTACAGTGATCAGTATCAAAAGTAGTCCAAGGAAGGAAAAGCGGTGAACCAACAGCAGGGTCATCGGCGGCTGTGACGGCCCCAGGTTAATCGGTGTCGTCTGTCGTAGTGGTTGCGACCATCCAGGGTTAAAATGTGTGGATTTATGTACTTTCCCCATATGTGTTGTTTATATTTGTGTATACTGTGTTCTCCTTCATGTCCTGCCCCCAGACTTTTAACCCTGTATAACCCGCACACCCTCGGCGCGGGTGGTGGGGGTGCAGACCAGGGGTAGTCCGGGGAGGGAACAGCCTGTAGATTCCCAGCCGACGGGACTTCCAAGAGAGCGGGGGTTAGCTGGCGCGGTTACGGAACCCGCACCTGGTTACCTCGCGGCTCGTCCCGGCAGAACTTTTAACTGCTGCCGCTCAGGGTCCCTGCCACCGATCATGTCGCTTTTTGCAAAGGATATCCTCAGGGCCCCTGGGCTATCCATTGGTACCCCGGGATCACCGTCGCTCTTTTGGGATCACCCCAAAAATGACGGTTGAAAGCTGTACGGAAAAGTAAAAAGGGTGCTTGACAAAGGCCCTGTTTGGCCGAAACGTTGCTTTTGTTTGTTCTCGCTTAATAAAGTGTCCTAGAGACTGGAAGCTGTTTGGATTGCTGGGATTCCTTTTCTTTGTTTGTGTGCTTCAAGAGGATTTATGCTGTCCCTTTTTTCCTGCTAGCACCAAGCTTCCTGGGAGTTGAGTGCAGAACCATTTTTTCTTTTTTACAAAGCAAAAATGGTTCAGGAATGGTTTGAGGAAAACAACATTCAGTTCAAGGTGTGGACTTGGCTTCTAAATTCTCCAGATCTCAATCCAATTGGGGATACGTGGGATGTGCTGGACAAACAAGTCCGATCCACGGAGGCCCTACCTCGCAATTTACAGGACTTAAAAGATCTGCTGCTAACATCTTGCTGCCAGATACCACACACACATTCAGAGGTCTAGTGGAGTCCATGGCCTGACAGGTCAGGGCTGTTTTGATGGCAAAAGGGGGATCTACACAATATTAGGAAGATGGTCATAATCAGATCTGGAAATAAATAAAATAGGCAGAACAGACTTAACTTGTCAGCTCCTCAAGGGGCAGCTTCCCCTTTTGCCCTGCGTTAAAGACAGCTCTGCCATATTGAAGCATAAAAAAATTATTTTCTACACTGCCCCTTGTGGATTGATGCCCCAGGCAGGCCTCCTTTACTATTGATTAATGTGTCCACCAATAACCTTGTGTTTTGCCCCCCTTGTGCATTTATGCCCCCACACCCTTGTGTATTGATTTATGTGATGCCACAGCCAACCCCCTCCCTTTTGTATTGGTTAATGTGATGCCCCAACTGCCATGTGTATTACCCCAGCCACATCCTCCCCTGTTTAAATTCATTTTGCAATGCCAAAACCCAGCCACCCTCCTCCCTTGAATATGGGTCCCCTAACTATTTTTTGGTAATACTTACTGTCACGGAAGCCTCCATGCCATGGGCTCCTGGAGGGGACTGAGTGCCAGCCTGCCAGTATGATCCAAATCATACGAGACTCTAAAGACTGTGAAGCTTGGAAACAGATTTGGGGTTCCTGCATTTTGGGACTGTGATGGTCACCCTACCCCTCAGTTAATGTGTTATTAATAAAAATGTATTTTATTATTGCCTTATTTCCTAACCGTTTACACTCAGCACACCAAGCTCTGGGACAATTAAGGTCTAATCAAGACAATATGTATTCCTTATCTTAGTGTTGTCTGTGTCCTTTTGTATTGTTAATCCCTTTACTGCCCCTGTTGTCTCTGGGATGCAGATTAAGGGGGCGGTTTGTATCCCAGTATCTTGTTTTATGTTAATGTTTAAGTGTTTTGCTGGATATATCCAGCCGTCTGTGTCTAAAATAAATCAGTTCTCCTCTTGTTGTACCTAAAGACTAGTCTCGCCTGGTTATTTAGGTACTGGATAGCGATATCCCTTTACTTTGCTTGGAGATATTGCAGACGGATTGCGGTGGTTTTTGTTTCTCTTTTTCCATGCTCTCCTCCGATGTGAAGATCCTCTCCTTGCCACGAGGAACTCTTCTGTGAGCCCGCCCCCTTGAACGTCACGTGTTCAAAGCAGCCGTCATGCAGTTGTAAAACCACTTCTGCTGGCTGCCTAATGAAGTTAAAGCAACTGGCAGAGGTGGTTAGACACAGATGGCAGCCGTAGAACGCAGCCACACGGCAGCTGCCTTGAACTTTGCAGCCGGGCGGCAGCTTTGAATGTTGGTCTGCCGGCCCACGGACCGACCGGCCCACGGACCGACCAGCCAACTTGGAAATTTCCTGGTTGCCTGATGTGCCAGTCTGGCCCTGACTGGCGACCATATCGGCAACACATAGGCCCATTTGCAGGTAGGGGCCTTGAGCTGCAGCTCCATCAGCCCCTACGTTAATCCGGCCCTGGTCATAATGTTATGGCTGATCAATAAAAGTGTGCTGACGCCATTTTAACTTGTTAGTAGCAGTTACAGAAAGATGAACGTTGGAGTGTGAGACAGTCAGTAAAAGTGACAGTTAATTTAGCAGAGACTGAGTTGCACATCTGCAACTCAGTTTGGTGTTGACAATTTACTGTGTGGGGTGGTTTGGAGAAGCTGTAGTGTAGCTTATACCAGTTAATTGTATACACAGACTACATCAGACATTTTTTTCACCATTTTTAGAGATTTTTTTCACTTTAAAAAGCTTTTTGGTTTTGGTCAACACAAAACAAAAATATATGTGACAAAATGAGGCATATGAATGTGCTTGCATAGAGTTTAGGTGATTAAAAACAGTTCCTCATTAACCCTACTAGCCAAACCAAGTTTTGGACAACACCAAAAAAAACTATTATCTTATTATTTTTTTAAAAAAATGTTTGCCTGCGTGTACAAAACATTGGGATATCTCTGTGAGAAGGATTGACCATAGTTTTCATTGGTCAGGCAGAGGAGGAGACAGGCATGTTTGAAGAAATATTCAGGTGAACCTTGATATACAAGTCCCAAGTAGCCGGTAGTTGAACTGCCATGAGCTGCATGCAGCAGCAGTACAAAACATCCTGGATCTGGTAATGTTAATATTTTGTCCAACCCACCTACCAGTAAGTAGGTAAGATGAGATTTTAGTTACAAGTTGGGACTCATGAGGGGTCATATGCTGGGGACTTGGTGGGATCCAGGTCGAAGATAGCTTGTAAGCTATTCTATGGTGAAACAAGGAATAAAATCTCTACCGGTGCCACAACAACCACCACTGGTGCTACCAGTACCGCAAGCACTGCTAGCACACCCCAACAAAGATGGGCACATACTGTCAGATGATAGCAGCAGATCTATAATTTGGTCCATGAGATAGTGAGTTAGAAGAGGGACAGTCTACTCTTTAGGAAGAAGTGAACCTTACTCCAGCCTCTGCTCAGATGAAAAAGCACATGGTTATCGACAACAATACTGTGGATGACAGCAATCACTCAGATTTAGATTATGAGCCAGACATGGAGGAGTCAAGCAACACATCTTCCAGTAATGATTTCTCTGTTAGATGTGTTGCTCCTTCCACTAAGAAGCAGCAATGACAGTGTAGTTATGCCACAGGTTCCCCTAGATGGGCTGGCACCACTACCATCATAACCATACTGTGAGGGGGAAAAAACTCTAATACCACTACTAATTCATCTGGTGGGTAACGCCAAATTAAAGTGTTGGAGCATTTTGACAATGTAGTGAGCTGGAGTATGGTGTTAGGATATCTCACCAATATGTATGTATCAACACCTAGGTACACATCACAGTGCAGCTTTGCTTCAGAGGGAAACTGGCAGCATTTGCGACAACAGCAAACTCACAACAGCCACCACCAGCTGCAGCAGCTGCAGCCAGTGTGAGGGGCATGGTGAGGCCTTAACTTTATCAAAGAGCCTGGTTCTCAGAGACCAGTGGGGCATGGACATTCACTGGACCAGCCTAGAACACTCTGAGGCTTTCCATTCAAGGAGCATGTCAAAGCAGTAGCCCAATAAAGTGACATGATTGCTTGGTCAGCTAACTGCTGTCGATGATGCTTCCTTCTGCAGAATTAAGGCCCTCACTCCACAGTACTGCCTCCTCTGTTGCTCCACCTTCAGCAGGACTGTAGTGCCCTCCATTTACCAGCCTTGTGTGTCATAGTTGAAGGATGACCTATACAAAGCAGCTGGAGAAAACACCCACAAGACCTCCGATATATGGAGCAGCACTAATGCACAGCGTGCCTTTATTTCACTGATGGCAAGCTGGTGGCTACCCAAATATTTGAAGGATAATATCACTGTAGCTGATGTAGACACACATGGTGACAAGAGGGGTGCAATTATGTGACACGTGGTGACAGGAGGGGTAGAATTAGAGCAGAAGGGCAGTAAGTTTATAGATCTTTACTACTCCATGCTGAGATTATGGATGAGCATCACACTTCAATATTTTGGCAGTTCTTATGAAGATGCTGGTGCAGTGGATTAAACCACAGACAGGCAGTATAAATTATAACAGTGCCTCAAACATTCTGAAATAGGTTAAAGATAGGGACTTTGTAGGTTTGTGATGTCCATCACATGTACTGCACCTTTTGGTAAGGGCAGCTATTCCAACTGATGAGCAGTGTAGGCTGTTGAAACTAACCGGTGCAGTAAGATTGCCAGGCACTTTCACTACAATGTCAAGGTAAGCCAGCAGATGCGGGAATAGGAGCAGAAGGCAGGTCTACGCCACTATGTTTACATGAGGACACGCTGGATCACCACTACTCTTTGTCCACCCCAGATCATTGGGGTGTCTATCCAAGCTCCCCGAAGTCAGACTAGCTGTTATCTGGCCAGGTCTCTCCTTAGTGCCCCAGTAATTGCTTTCATGACAATCCAACAGTGTCCAAAGTGTCCATACATAGAACACAGCTCTCCCCACACCTGGTGGAGCAGATGGCTTCCATGCGCTGGGGTTTTTTTTTCTTCTTCTTCTAATGTAAAGGGAAAGATTCAGTCTGTCTGCCAATGCCTGTCCCATGCCCTGCCTCTGCTCCTGTGATCCTTACTGCTTAATATTTTTTTTCCAATTTTTGGTAAAATTCAGTGTCCTGTACGATGTCCTACTACTACTTCTGCTATATCACCTTACTTCAATTAACCAAATTGAGTACCATATCATGCTGCTGGATGTGTGTATCCATCAGTGCAGTGGTGCTTGTCACGGAGCTGGATAGTCCGACCGACTACCTCTGCTGACTTGTGCTCCCTTAGCCTGGGACAACACGCTCTTTTCACGGTTTCACAGTATCTAGCCGAGGCTCAGTGTAGAGAATCAAAAAAGGCCTCTGAATTTCACCCAAAGCAAAAGTTTGTTGCCCCCCCAAAAATGCAGCAAAAACTAAAAAAAATGTACACATGTCTAATTGACACTATCAATATTGAAATACCATCTCTTCTGTCTCTTAACTCCTTAACGACAAAGTCCGTACATGTACGGGCTTGCAGTGCAACGTGATAATGACAAAGCGCCAAACAGCGGCTTTGCAGCATCCACGGAAGCCTCACAAGTGGAAGGAAAAGCCCTCCCCGGAAGGAAAGCCCTCCCCGGAAGAAAAATGGCCACCGTCGCACCGATCATCAAAGGTCCTAGCGGCACCCCGCTAAAACAGCTTTGGAAGCGATCGGAACAATATGATCTTTTGGTACCATTTGCCTGTACTAGCAATGGGATAGTCATACTGTACTATTTCTTAACACTCATACACCTTTTCCCGCCAAATCTTTTTGATTGTTGTCATTGAAATCCCTTGAATGCGATATGCCACTGTACCCTCCTATTTTTCAGAATAAAATTAATTGTCAAACTGTTGTGAGAATCTCACACCTGGCCAGAGTCCCCAGTTCCCATTCCTAATTTAGTTGTTTTGTTTAATATCTTGTTGCATGCAAAACACAATTTATTCTGGTTTTCCATCAAGACTTGAGTTTTGTTAAACTTTGTGGGTTTTTTTACTGTTTTATGTGAATGCTTCTATATATGTTTATGCTTCCCCTTAACGGACATATCTTATTCATCAACAGGAAGGTGAAAACCTGAAATCATTTTGATGGTGGCTGCACTTGTGAATGCTGGGCCTCAAATATTGACTCCAAGTGGCCCCAGTCTCCCAGTATTCCGGATTGTATGGTGCTTCCTTTACATATAAAGTGAAAGAAAAAACACATAAATTGATTTTGTAATGCCTACACTGGTAGCAAAATGGATGCCTGCACTCATTTGTGAGCTCTGTCAAATTTCCAATCGTGTTTTTCTCTTTGCCAAAGGTGTGTATAAGTATTATGAGCAGATCTCTGATACAGGAACATTATTAGCAAAGAGGGTCACAAATTGACATAACTACCAGAATCTCCAGTGACATAATAAGCAAAAGGTCAGAGGAAGCACCTAGATCTTAATTTTATGCCTCCTCAAGATTATCTATAATCCATATAATCTATTTTGCCTGTATAGGGCACTAGCAAAGTAAAAATATTAAGTATTTATGGTAGTTCCATAATATTTTAAGACTCGATGTGTGTCCTACATTAAATGGTCCCTTAGGTATCATGGGTTTAACAGTAGACTCTCATGATCACATATGACCTATATTGGGCATTGCTTGCATTGCAAACAATTCTGGCAGAGAACTTCAGAATGTCTTCTGTAGATAAGTGTTACAGCTAGGTGCGAAGACTATGAGTAAACATAGTTCTGGCATCCATTATTTCTGCTATTGGATACTATGAGCTCTATTCAGTGAGATGTTTAAAATCCAGGTGTTTCATGAAAAAGCAGATAACATACTAGATGTATAACTACTAGTAAGCAAGTCAGGTCCAAGTGCACATATACAAGAAACAAACACTAACCAAACAAATAGGAGAGTTATCTGGAGACCCAGAGAAAGAGCACTTCAATCAAAGAATCTTGGTCAAACCCAGAGAGTTCCCAGGTATCGATAGCATTTCCTTTTGATCTCAGTTAGAGCTCATCTCCCAAAAATAGAATGGGAGTGCGTCTGATCACGTGAACTGACAAATCCTGAGCCCCTGATTTTTTTGTTCAAAAACAATCTGTTCCTTTTTGTCATTTGGCAGGCATTCCTAATTAAATTGAGCTGAGAGAATAAACTTTTTGTATTGCCCACTCCAGTGTTTGTAATCTTCCAAAGATTTCCCATTTAATGTGAAGTAAATCTTGGTAACACAAAGGCAGCTCCCGTTTCTGCACATCAAGTATTTTGTGTAATCTCCTGTACACATTTTGATATATAAAATATAAAAATACGTATTTCTACCGAACCTGTGCAAGTGTGCGCACTTGTATCTGAATATGTATATTTCAAATAAACAGCTTCTTTATTATCACCATGTGTATGCTTACTGTGTGTATACCCATTTATTCGCAATTCCGCGCATCATGTTTTATTTTCTCAAAGAACGTAAACACTGGATAAGAACAGAACAGATTAATAAAAGTTAATAAAACACGATTTTCAGAAAAGTATGAGGTTGAATAGAATGGGGAAAGAGCGGAATGGCAAAAATCAGCTCAGTGAGTTTAAGGACAGCTTTACCATTTCATCACGAGGGTGATGACACATTTTTCTCCTTGGGGACCAGGCCAACTTTTGTACACAGAATGGTTACACATAAACATCCACATCCACGCTTACACACACTAATACATAAGCATCCATGCTCACACTTATACATAAGTGGTCACATTGTAAGCAGGTCAGGTAGGAGCTCAGTTGCAGGGAATATCAGAGGCTCAGTTTGTACCCCACAATGCATCATTACCAGAAGGAAGGTATAGACAGGCAAAATAAAACACACCACAGGCTAAATAGTAATATGATATGGTCTGTAGTACATGCTGTAGACGCGACCAAATATGGAACAGGCAAAAAGGCAGATGTAGTGCATGGTAGCCTCTAGTCGGGCACAAGATAGTATGCTGTAATTGGACTGATGGGGCTCGCTCTCTGGAACGCCATCAGAAAGCCCTCAGACAGGGCACACGGCTGGACACATGCTGAAGCCCTCAAGCAGGGCACTGAACACACGGCAGGGCACTGGGCGCACGTCAGGCAGGGCAGACGTAGTCAGTCAGGCCGGGTCAGAACCAGAAGGAAAGCATCAGTGCCAAATCGGGTGATAAAATTGTATTGTTTTTCTAAAATTATATACTGCTTTGGCGGATAAGCGTTAAGAGACAGCAAGTAAAGAGTAAAATATTTCCTAAAAATATGACCAGCCGCGTAGCGTAAAAATGAAGCAAAGGTTCGTTCTTTATAAATGTTTTAAAACACATAGTAAGAAACTTTATATATAAAATACGCTTCACATCAGGCATCCCCCTTAACTCCATTCATGTTTTGTTTGCACACTTTCTCTCTTTTTGTTTCTCACTTTAACATAAAACAACCACGCATACGTTTCTTTGCGGACAAGTCAGAGGGGGGATACCACTCCTAAATACATCATAATTGGTAAGAGTATTGCCTTGATGATTCAAATTCTCCCTTCCATTGTCACCTTTCGGGTTTGCCATAATTCTATTTTACGATTTCATTTTTCTAAAACAATATCCCATGATCTCTTGCCATTATTTGCATAATCAAAAACCACTCCCAGAATTTTAATACTGTCACCTTGGGTCTGGACAGCAGGTGTCTGACTGCCATCCCAATCACCAATCATACAACAGTCACATTTGTTTCAGCTTAAAACCAGATTCAGCTTAAAACCAGAGGCCTTCACCTGCCCTTGCAGTGCAATGCAGTGCCCTTTTTTTTGCCATTTAGACATCATTCACAAGATGGCGTCAACAATAGAAAACTGAATGAGTTTTCTATCCAGACCCTCTTGAAAACTCTCGAGCTCTCGAGATGCAGGTACTTCATTCAACCATGCAAGGTCAATGGAGCCCAGCTCACTAATCAGTGAGATAAGTTTAAAAAAAATGAAAAAAAAATGTAAAACATGTTTACATTTTCTTAAAAAAAAATATGGTAACATGTAAAAATTCCCCACTGTCACCAAAAAAATGTAATAACTAAGTTTATTTATGAGCAAGTCCTACAATTCACGCTATAGGTTCACAAAAATTCCCACATGGAAAGAGTTAAAAATGTATGATTTGATGGGGTAAATTGAATTGGCCGGCTTCAAAGATGTCCCAAATATGGGACATGGACACAGACTGACCAGATGTCTAAATGGCAAAAAAATACACACCTCACAAAGGTGGCCTTTTACCCCCCAAATAAACAAACCCAACAAACCCATGCATGTGGTCAGGAGATGTTACTGAGCACATATTGAGGTGTTGTTTGACACAGAAATATACCAGGGTGGTAAATTTATACCTGAAGTACAAAAAAAAATTACTACCATAAAGTTTGACAAAGGCTGGTGGTAAAATTAGTGCATGGAAAGGGTTAAAATACCAGCATTTCAAATACTTTGGGGTGTCTAGTGTTCAAAAACATTTGGTTTAATGGGGTAAATTGTATTGGCCGGCTTCAAAGACACTCGAAATGGGGCAGAATGACCAGCTTTGGGGAAAAAATGGTTTTGAAATAGCAAAACGCTACTGGTACTTATTGACCCATAACATGCAGAAAAAAGCAAAAAAACACATAAAAACATTTCTAAACTCAGGTCAAATAGTAGAATCTATTTAGCAGGTTGTTTTCATTCCTTTTTACAGATGAGTAAAAGTTTTTTTTTATTAAAAAAGAGAAAGTAATTTTTAACCAAAAAATCACCATATTTTATCTTTTTTTTTCAATAGTAAATTAGATGATATGACTAAAATAATGGTATCTAAAGAAAGCCCTGTTTGTCGTGAAAAAAGTCACACAATGAGTAAGTCTTGTCATTAAGGGGTTAAAACCATAAAGAGATGTCCATGGGATACAAGATCAAAAGATTTTTTAAAACCCTTCCGGGCCGGGATGCACCTGGTACTTCCTGGTCACATGTCACCACCAGACCGGGACGTACCAGGTACGTCATTCCCAAAAAACGCCCCCACATCGCCACAATTATGAGAGCGACACAATCGCGGCATTTCAGGGGTTAACATTTGTCCCCACAAGCTTGTGAGGACTAAATATCTGTCAATATCTGTCCAATGGAGCATCAGCATTGAATGAGTTAAAAATATATATATAAAAACAAAATAACAGCACTGACCTGAAAGTGCAGGGTGCTTCCAAGTCAAATGCTGTGAATTTAGTAAGTCGGCTGATGATGATCAGATCACTCCTGGCCAACAGGAGTGATCTGATCACTATGGCAGCCCCTGGATGACCCTTAGAAAGAGAGAGGGGTCATCTAGGGTAATTGTGGAAAAAAATATTAATAAAAAAAAACATAATTATTACCTGATCACTTGTCGGTGACATTTTAAGTCACTGATTATTGATCGGTCCCCCTGATCAATGTCAGTGGCCTAAACTTGTCACTAACAAACCTGAAAACTGTCAACATTACCCTAGTTGAACACCTTGACTTGTCTACTGTTCATAAATATATACTTTTATGGGGGTAATTTACAGTGGGGGCTTCCAAAATGTCCCAAATGGGATATGGGCCCAGAAAACCAATTTCTGAAAATTTGCACATGTTCCAGTTTTGGCCTCATGGCTTCCTCAAAAACTGCATGAACCATGCATGTGAAGCCGTGTTGGAATCAGGGGATGTTGGTGAACAAAATGTTGTACATATGCTGTGCAAGAAATTAATTGCAACATTGAAATGTATGCGTTTAAAACGCAATAAAATACATTTTCCGTCAGTCTGTGCTGACCAGATTTATTATTTTTTTATTATGTTTTTTTATTTTTTTTTACTAATCACATTGTGATTAGTGAGCTGGGCTCCATTGACCTGCTTGGTTTAATACAGAACTCGAGAGTTCTCAAGAGGGTCTTGTGAATGACAGAAATGCCATGCACTGATGGCCCCTCTGGTCGCTCTTCGAATCAATCACAAGGCGATCGGGGTAGGGGGCTGTGTTACTGACATGCCTCGATTATGCTGGCCGCCCAGGGCCGTAGGAATGGTTGGGGAGATCATGGATCACTTAGAAACTCTACAGAAGAACATCTCCCAATTAAGTCTTAGAAATTGGAATAATCATAGAAATAATAAGATCAGAGATATTCTGATATCTGGAGATATAAAACCCTTCTCTCAGCTCTCTAATGAATTTAAGTTTAATAATTCAGATTTTTTTAATGTATTAAGTATATATTACTTAAGCTCTCATCTTTATATGAATGGTAATCTGCAGTAAAACAACAGATTAATGAAATGTTTTCAACAGAAGTTATCTAGAAATGTTTGAGGAAAAGGAATCTACTGTTGGAAGGGCAAGAAAATCCAATTAGCACAATAGCTTTAGATTCCTGGCAAAAAGATCTTAGTGTCGAAATAGATCGAAATCAGTGGATAACTAGCCTATTGGAAGTTAACAAAGCTTCCCATTGCACCTGAGGAAGCCGATTGGTGAAACGCGTTGTGCTGAATACGTCCATTGAGGAAGTGGACACAGAGGAATCCTGAAAGAACCAAGCTGTTCCTGCTACAACACAGCATTATTCCGGTCCTTCCCACGGGAGCGTTAAAGTATTCTTATATGTAAGATACTATATTTTTTTTATTTATATTAAAGCTAATACTTTTTTAACTCTTTCTCCTCCGGTCTTTTCTGGTACACCAGTACTCCATTCCCCAGAAGGGGCTCTATGGGCTTCCCAACAGAGGTAACTATTGAAGAATCCATTTTAATGAATTTAAGTATTATTTAATTTCCGCACATATTGTGGTGTCGTTTGGAATTTTTGCGCAGCACTTTATTTCTTTGTTTTGTGTATCCTCCCATTGTTTAAATATGGTAGAATATACATTATAAAATTATGCTACGATGGTATTTAGTTCCAGTTAAGTTAGTTAAGTTTAATTAGGGATCTTCATCCCTATGTCGGAGATATAACCAGGACCAGGGCTTTGGTGGAGCTGCAGCATGATTGGGCGAGCTTGGAATGAATTGTTAAGTATTATTTCAGAGCTTATAAATATTAATATATTACAAAGTCCGGAAAGGGCACTATTCCATTTAGTAAACTGGCGATACAATGTCTCCTATCTATGGAAGTGATTATTGCTAGGAAATGGCAACAACAGGAGTCAATAAAAATAGAGAATAGAGAATATTATAAATCAAATAAAACATCAATGCTTAATGGAACATGGCTTCTTCCAAGCACAACTGAGATATACTAAATTTCTTAAAATCTGGAAGCATTGGATGGAGAAATACCCTATTAAATAATAATTTAACATGACAGAAATTAATCAATATAAGTATAAGTGATTTGAGCTCCAATGAAGGTAAGTATGGGTTGAATGGATGGGTATGAATGTTTGCCATGGTTTTATGTAGGACCATGCAATATTTAACTTGTTTGTTTAGGCACTTATGTATCCACTGTATTTTTTTTGATAGAGGAATAATTAAGTGCATTGATAAGTATTATTTTATGGATGAACTATACTGTATCATTGTTGTAAAAATAAACTTTTAAAAAATAAATTATTTAAAAAATAACAGCACTGACCTGAAAGTCCAGGGTTCTTCCAGGTCAAATGCTGTAAGTTTGGTAACTCAAGCAGTTAAAAACTGCTGTAGAACGTGGGCTTGTGATGGGTTCACACCTTTCCTCCCATTTAATGTTATTCTCCACCAGGATTTGGTGAGGGACTGGATGTGAGGGATGAAGGAGAGAGCAGAGTCGAGGGTGACATCAAGGCAGCAAACCTGGTCTGATCATTATACAATCAGGCAAACATTGATGGTGATATAGGATAACTGTTATCTTTATATACTGAAGCAAACATTGACAGTGGTATAAGATAACTTATCTTTATATACTGAGGCAGACATTGACGGTGATACAGCATAACCGTTATCATTACATACTTAGGGATTAAGCTGTACCACCGTCAAGGTGTGTCTATCACTATACATTGAGCCAGACACTGACAATACTGCAGTACAACCCTATCACTATATACTAAGCCAAACATTGATGTGGTGTAGGACTACCACTTCAGTGACTGGCTTAGTATATAGTATGGATATGTGAATAGAAAATTCTGCCCCGAAACTGAATATTCAGCATTCACTTGGCCAAAACCGAAAAAAACAAAAACAAGAAAAAAATAAACTTTCTAATACTTTATTAAAAGTAAGACACCAAAATTAGAAAAAACCAACAATATATATCTTTATTCATATAATTGTTAACAGCAATCACAATCCTATGATGCATGTGCTAGCTGACTTAGCATGATAGGAGTGTGATTGCTGTTAGCAATCATATATATATATATATTAATACTGTTATTTAATATTTCTGTCCATTTTTGGTGTGTAATTTACTTTTAATAAAACTGGAATCTGGGCCTGATAGGAATGTTCTTCCTCTTCTTCTTCTATGGCCTGTCCTTCCGGTGCAGTGAGCGCAGAAGACGGTGGGTGTGGCTTCAGTGTTGTGAGCCCGTATTTGACATCAAATCCTGACGCACAGCCACGCGCATCGTTTCTGGAGGCATGCTGGCACCCCTCAGGTGAGCGGCACCCGGGGTGGACCGCCCCCTGCCAGGTACGCTACTGGCACGACGGCCACATTCTATCCCGCTCACAGCCGCTTAGTTTTGAACTTTGCGTCTGCTTTGAATGTTCGTCTGCCTGCCGTCCGGCCGGCACGGATTCAGGGCAACTGCCCCCCGGCCCAGCCCAGCCCGCCCCTGTCGCAGAGGTAGGCTGCGAGCAAAAGAGTAGTCAGGTATAATACAAGGTCACAGAGGTAGGCAGCAAGCAAAGGGTTAATCGGGTACAGTCCCGGGTCACAGAGGCAGGCAGCAAGCAAAGGGTTAATCAGGTATAATGTGGGGTCACAGAGGCAGGCAGCAAGCAAAGGGTTAATCAGGTAAAATCCGGGTCACACAGTAGGCTGCAGGCAAAGGGTTAATCAGATCAAGCACTAAAGCAGATCCGAGAATGGGGGAGGAGGGGACACGAAAGGGAACACTAAAGGAAACACTAAAGGGAACACTAAAGGAAACACTAAAGGGAACACTAAAGGAAACACTAAAGGAAACACTAAAGGAAACACTAAAGGAAACACTAAAGGAAACACTCCGACAGTCACTACGTATGTCAAAACTGCTGAGCATGAGGGCTGTTTGAGTATTTATAGGGGCTGTCCAGCCTGACATCACTCATGATGTCACAAGCTTCATCCCCATACACCCTGCCTCTATTGAAGCTGAAGAAGGGGGGCGTCATCGTCACAGAATGAGGCCCGGTCCCATGACATCAGCACCACCTCTCCTATGCTCTCCCCAGCTCCCCACGTGGGCGCGGGGAGTGATGACACATGTGGAAAAGATGGCGATCAGACGCTGTTGCAGCAAACAGCGGGACTCGCCACACACACCCATGCCCACTCCCTCGGTGAGGCAAGGAGGAGGAAACTTGCGACTGAGAGGTATGCTAATGAGTTAAAACAGGGTTTCCATTACAACAGTGTACACAACCAAACTAAATGCAAAGTACAGCAAAGAGTTTAGAAAGTATCATAACTACCAATGTAGTTACATTTTTTTTCTTAGTGCAGATAAGGAACACCTTGACAGTATAACTGCATATGAAAACAATTATTATCATCATACCTGAGAACTCTGCCTCTCCAATCAACACCCAAATCCTCCGGTTCACGGCGTCCTGACATTCCGAACTCCCAGCCCATTTCCCCTTTAAATGGGGTGTTTCATGTGATGTCAGCAGGAACGTGTCAGGGTTTCGGCCTACCTGCACTGGCTTTCCTCCTCATGGCTCTCTGTTTGTTAGGCCACGTCCCCTTCCTCTTCCAACTTTTATGTCCAGTTAAGCCCCTCCTCTTCCTGCAGGCTGTGACTATATTAACCAGCTAGTTCAGTTGCTGGTTGCCCTTTTGTGGTTCCAGACCTGTGAGTGCATGCTTCCTTCCAGCGGTTGATTCTTGTGTATGACCTGGCCTGTCTGACTCCTATTCTGGTGCTGACTCCTGCCTGCTTTTCGACTACGTGGATTTCTGGACTCCTGACCTTGGCTCGTATGACTATCGGTTCTGGCTCCGGACCTTGGCTTGTTCTACGACCACCCGCTTGTCTTGTGTTTTGGATTCTTGTTGTTATTTTATTTTAATAAACATTTTGACCAGTATCTTTTTGCCTCCGTCCTGATTTCACTGGTACCCTGACAGAACGCCCCCGACATCAGCAGGACCAACGCCAATTGACAGTTTTGGTCGCTTTCCACAAGGGTAGGCTCCAGGTACCCAGGGCCCACAATTGCCAAGTATGATTATTATATAGGAAAAACAAACATGTAAGTGATACCCCTTGACAGGTTAGTGTCCGTTCCAAAGATATTTTGTCAGTGTAACACTTGAAAATCCAAGAAATAATACATATTAAAATCATGGGAAAGTGAAAACAGAGGACTCACATAAATAAAAAAGGTAGAGGTACATATTAAAATGCTCCAGGAAAAGGGAGGAAATAACTTAAATTAAATGGTACCATACAAAATCATTAATAAGACCTCAAGTTTTAGTTTATAGACCCAAACCATTTCTTTTTTACCAAGTTCTTTAACGCAGTCTACATGATCCACCGCTCAAATTGAGAGGAAAGTCAAGAAACTAGGGTCTTTATTATAATGATCAAGAAAGTATTTTTTTTATAGCCCTTCCTGGTATATACTCTTATCTTGTAGCCCTCCCAACATACTGTAAGCTGCATGAGCAGAAATGTAAACAAATAACGTTATTACTTGTTCATGTGAAAAAACTTTTGATCACATTTTTTTTATTTGTTTTGGACAAGTTCATTTACACTGTTCCCAAGAGTTACGCAGTAATTACATCTGTAAAAAACAGGGAGTTGTGGTTAGAAGTGAGTTGGTTATTTAATTTGGGGCTATTCTGAATACTACTCTAGAGGTATTGCGTTAAAATTTGTCATAGAACTGGGTCCTTGAGTAAGGTATGTTTCGGAACCTACCTGGTCCGTACCTCAGGTTGAGGAACCGTAGTAGTAGCCACAACCTGCAGTCATTCATCCATTCTGACCTAAAAGGACAGGCCTGTACCAGTGAGTAGCATATAATTTACAGGAAGCCAGACGCTGGATATATGTAGGTCACAGCAAAAACCGGCTGATGGTCAAAAAAAGCCAGGTCACAGAAGCACAAGGGATATCCACAACACAAGGTCAAGTAGGGCCAATAGGTCAGCAAATGAGGTAAATCAGCAAAGCCAAGAGTGAGTAATACAAATATACAAGCTAATGTCATGACCAGGAAGTCCAAATGAAGGGATCGGGAACACATCACCGGGTAATGAAAACAGGTAATCAGGCTGTAAGGAGTAAGGGCACTGGGTGTGGGATGTAGGAGCAGGCTCGGATTCAGAGCATGGCCGAAGTCAGGTTGACAATTTATCCAGTTCAGGGGTGCTCTCCACTTTAGCTCTAGTCTTCTTCTTGGTGTTCTGAGCACAAGCAGGATATAAACTAGACGGGACAAGCCCATTGCAGGCAGGAAACAAGCTTGGAATAAGAAGATCTCAGTGGCCGGGTTGGCAGGGAAATGGAAGTGCACTGGCAAGGCACAAGGTAGGAGCACAGCTCCAAGCCCTCTGGCAAGGAACAAGGTAGGAGCACAGCTGGTAGCCCTATGGCAGGGCACTAGAACGAGATCTTAGTCGAAACAGAAGACAGATCGGATGCAGCAAATCAGAAGCTCTGTGTACAAGGCCAGGAAGACAATACCCTAGCACTGAGGATAGGATAGTGCCCGGTTTATGTTGAGCCTTAACAGCAAACCAAGATCCACCTGGTGGAGTAGTAGATAAGTAACTCACCTGGAATCCACAAAGTTGCAGGTTTGAATCCCTGCGGATCCTGCCACAGGCAGCAATGGAGGTAGGTAGAGAAGGAAGCAGGTTCAGCAAGGAGCAAATCACTGGTAAACCACAGCATACAACTGAGCCCCAGTCCACATTTATTCACCAGGGTTCGTCATGTTGTGACATTTGAGCACCCTAATGTTGGTTAGGGCACCTGGGAGCCAGACATCTTGATGATTGATAGGGGATCAAATAATTATTTCACAGTAAAATACAAATCAATTGATAATTTATTTGAAATGCGCTATTCTGGATTGTGTTTGTTGTTATTATGTCTCACTGTTCAAATAAACCTACCATTAAAATTACAGACTGATCATATCTTTGTCAGTGGACAAACGTACAAAACCAGCAGGGGATCAAATAATGTTTTCCTTCACTGCCAATTTCAACAGATTTACATTTCCCAAATGTGGCCTTTTATTCCCTAACCAGACTGACAAACCCATGCCTGAAAGTATTACTGCACTGAGGTGAACTCAGTTGCAGAAAACATATTGGGGTGTTGTTTGACAGTGACATATTTTAGGAGCAGTAAATTCATACCAAAACGTGTGTGGGGGAAAAAAAAAAAGACCAAAAACTACTACCACAAACTTTGTCTACAGCAGGTGGTAGAATTAGTGCATGGAAGGAGTTAAAATACTAGCATTTGTTTTCAAAAATAAATGGTTTGATTGGGAAAATTGCATTGGTCGGCTTCCAAGATGTCCCAAAATTCTGGAGGCAGAATTAGTAAAGATTCGGGTTCAGGAAAAGTCAGAAAATTTTTTTTTTCAAACAATTTTACTATATTTCATTCATTTTTATATTTTGTAAATTATATGATATAATCAAAATAATGACCTCTAAAGGGGACTAAACAGCATATTGGGATGATGGGATGATTGGCTGCAATCCTCATCACTATCACTAGGTGTCAGTACACTTTTTACACTCATACATGGAAACTCAAAATACTAAATTGCAACTACTAAATTGTAAAAAAGAAGCTGCAGATGTTTAACTATTCACTTGCTGAAATATATACAGTTTTATAATGGAATCATAGTAAATTCTATAGAAATAATAGAAAAATGAGTCAAAACATTTGTAGGGCAAATATGTACCAAATATGGTACACATGTATGTGGAACCACCACATTTTATTGATTTTATTTTGATTGTAACTATCTGGGAATATATTTTTTTAAACATGGGGATTATGGGTGCAACAACAGGTAACAAGCCGGGTCAGGATAGGAGAGAGGCACAAAGTCCAGTAAACAAATGCCAAAGTCGGGTGCCGGGAAATCAAACAGCATAGGATAATCCCAGAAGGAATAGGTTCTGGGCAGAGCAAAGCCAGCTAAACACAGTAGACGACAGTCCAAAGATAATGCTTTCCACTCTAACATTTTTCATTATTTTGTTTATGCTTTCACTTGCATCATTCATTCACACCTTATCTTGAAATGCTGGAAACTTCTTTGTATAGAACCGGCTTGTTAAATATCTTGATATCATGTGTTTCATGCAAATTATTTTTTCATAAATATTGAGTGAAGAGTGTGACCAGAGCTCACTTTTAGACTTTGTTCATTATTTGTTCATCCCATTCTTTTGCACTTTCACAATCTTTAAGCTGTCCCACGTGATTCTTCAATACCTTTATATCATCTTTTTTTCCTCTGGCAGATTTCACTCAATTTTCAATGTGAAAATGGGATTTCCACATAAAACAAGTGAAATAGATGGTACCACTTTCTTTACAGCATTAAGAATTCCCTTTTCACAATCAGTCACAAACGGAATAGTTTGGATGTCCTTTAGATTTAAGTGATTCACAAGTTCTCCCATGAACAGTTCATGGTATTTTTTAAACTTCCTTTCATGAATCATAGATGCTACTGGAAAAATTGGGTTTGTTTTCAAAATTGTAGAAATCACCTAGATTAAAGGTGGTGTCATGGGCAAACATTTCTTCTGTTTTGGAGTCTTGTAAGGAAGTTCCCTCAACTCTTTCCCAAATCCAATAACTCTTTTGGCCAAGCAAATACCACAAGATCAGGATAAATTGTGACATGCCTTACAAAATCTGTTTGCTCTGCCAGCCGTAGTGTACAGAATATTTAATCTTTACCAATTTTTTGTCAGATACTTTATGAATAGTGAATAGTTTGTACTTGTTTTAAATTTCTTGCTCTTCCATCATCTCCTCCTGCCGATGCCTCACTATTAGATTTTTCTTTTTCAATTTAATATTTATTATTTTTCATACAAAAAAAAAGATATAATCA
>VKOC01027494.1:0-20529 GCA_009364415.1 Spea multiplicata
GTGGCGCCCTGTGCGGTCGCACAGGTCGCACACCCCAAAGGCCGGCCCTGGTAAGAAATAATTTTTATACTTTTATTCTGTCCTACACTTTAGGCTTGACTGCGGCTTGAGTACTGGGAACATATGTTTTTGAACATGTAATGTAGCTGTTAGAGGATCCTCTGGAATATTGGTGTATCCTATGACTGCGTTAGGAGTTCCTAAATGCATACATTGCCTAAATATAGTAAAGAACTTGTACACTAACTGTATGTAAAAGGGTATTAATACCCACGTTACAAGGGCAGGTCTCTCCGGTACTGTATGTATATTACTTTATTGAATAAACCTGCTTAGAGAAGACTTAGAAGCTATGGTCTTGATTGCTGTTTGGTCACTGGAGAAGTTTAGATAAAGAATAATCTAACGCACCCTTTCCTGTACTGTCATGTTAAAGGACTCAATGTATATGTAAATGCCCTTTCAACTATCTGCTAACAAAATTCCACGTTTACCAGCAAAAAATATTTAGCACATGACAGATATTTTCCCAATTAGGCATAAACCATGCCATTCCATCTATGAATGGAACACGTGTATTTCTATCACAACTAGCTTTTGCTTTTCAGGGACATCTTTTAAGAACTTGATTTTAGGTCACATGTTGAAACCCATAGAGCTAAAATGATCATATGTCTATCTTTATCTATGTTTGTATACATCCATGCTTACTGTGTGTTGTTTACAATGTATTTCAATTATCTAATGAATGAAAAATATTCATTAAACGTCAGGGGAGATCAGAGTTTATTTAAAAGGAGGGCAAATGTTAGAACAAGAGGACATGATCTAAAACTAGGACTTTAGAGACTTAGATGTAATGTAAGGAACAAGAGCAACAGTGACATCTAGTGGGCAAATTCAGAATATCGGTAAATGTCATTTACCGATAAATATGGTATACAATACAATAAATATGGTATGTCTTTATTATATCAGACATGCAAAAACTTTTTATTTTTGTCTCTCAGCAAATTTTTTTTGGTTCCTATTCTGTATTAGCTGACCTAAAATAAATTATATTAGCTTGAAACATGCACTGATTAATCCTGGTCAAAAGGCTTAATTGGTTCTGTAAACAAAGGCTGATGCTCTTAGCCTAGAGAGAGAGAGAACAGAATGGCAAATTAATAGATGTAGCTTTTGTCCTTGTAAAGCAAGTTGACCAACTTCTCCATTGTTGTTTAAGGAGTTCGCCGAGTATATGACGGGGATCACAGCAAGAATCTGGCGCAAATAAAAACAGACACTCACCTTCACATACTTCTGCTTACCTGGCAGACGCCTAATGCCACTTCTTTTTACACAGGTTCATGTTATGTGTCGCTGCCTCCCAGCTACAATAGCCTACACCACTACCGCTACTATGCACCTCCAGGGGCCAGATTATCCAGCAAAGCACCGGGGTCTCCAGAGATCATGGTCCTCTATGCACATGTCCACTGTTTCCCACGGATAATGCAGATTTACACATTGTATTGGCTACATGTAGCTGGTTACATTTCACCATTTCTGATAAATATCGCTTTCGAAAACAATAAACCTAGGAAAAAATGTAAAACTTTGTTTTGGACCCCATTTTTAAAATGTGTTGTATCAAAGGACTCATTAATTTATGCAATTCATAAATTGTGATAAATAGACAACACTATAGACAAATAGACAAATCTTACATTTTGTGTCATTTGGTGGTCAGTGATCGCAATTATATGTAGAAGATGCCACCTGTAGCTAAGCAAGGCTGGCAGCCAACGATCATGAAATATCAGAAATACTTGTGATGGGAACTTCCTAGCTGGAGCAACACAAGGGCAATGAATTTATATGACAAGTAAGAATAAGAAATAAAAACCTTTTGGCAAGCCTCCAAGAGGTCAATCATAAAAGGTGCCGTTAGTGCCCAGGCAGCTGTCCCTGTGTCCACAAAAAGATTGAGACTGCTCACAGCTGCACGGACTGCTCACTGACTTGACGGATGGATTCCTAGGCTGAATTAATGGGATTATTCTATTAGTTATTCTATTAGTGTCTAATTATTCTATTAGTGTCACCTGCCAACTTGACAAAACTGGCAGATTCAACTCAACCGCAGCAGAATTAAATCTACCACTACGTAGTGTTACTCGACAATAACTGAGTTGACTTTGATGGCAACTTGAGCCACTTGCATGAGACCCTACGTGACAATCAACTCAACAGCAACTCCAACTTATGTTAATAGATATTTGTGTTATATTAGTCGACTGGTTTGTGACTAGATTGTCAGCTTGAGGTTTAGTGAATAGACTCCACTTTAATTAAAATGTAAAATATTGAAGGGAATGTGACAAAGAGATAAAACAACCATATGCTGTTTCTCCAATTCATACAATATTCTTCTGAAAATGAAGAGGGATATTTGCATATAACTGACTTTAATGTAAATGCACATTATGTATCATTAGATGATGACATGTTTTGTGTAAGTATCATTGTCACACCTCTGCATTGCCCATGGCAAGTTTGCTGGCATCAGATCTACGGAAGCACATTTTCAGCTTGCAGTAACCTGCACCTGTGACACCTTGGCTGGTTATACCAACGCCATCGGGATAAGCCTGGCAGCCTTTAAAGCTCCAAGCTTAGCCATTGGGAAGAAGTAATTGTCATCATATAAAGAACTTGAACTTGGGGTTTATGTTCTCAATGCTGACTACATCTGCACTGGGGGACATGATGACATTTGCATTTCCACAGGGAAATATGCTGTCAGCTATAATGCACTTCATAATAAAGCATTGATCAAGGATACACAGTTTATACAATGAGTTATTGTTGTTATTTGTAGGCAACCATTCATTATCGTTTACGCATTATTATATCTGATGTTACACTACCCACTAGGTCATCTCAATGCAGTAACAACCAATGACAATACTTAGAGCCACATGTGATACTGGTAGCCAATAATATATTAGAAGGGGGTAGTGAGTAAGGATATGACAGTAAGGATTGAGCACTAAGAAAGGGAAAAAATGTAATAAACAAAAAAACACAGCAACTGTCATGAATAACACCCTTCACACCAACCATGGCACCATTTCTACTAACTTCATCCACCACGTTCATACAAGATGACACAACCTCCATAACCACTTCTCCAGCAACACTGGTCAAAAACGAATAGAATGTTCATCAGTGCCACCTAAACCCTAAACATGGTGCCATCTCCATCAACACTACCATTCCACTCTAAGACATCATCTTGTTCAACTAAATTCTCCAAACATTATGGCATCATTTCCAGCAACTGGCATAATCTACAACTCTATCCACCACCAAGCATAGCTTCATCTACAGCAACTCTGCCCACCACCAAGCATGGCACAATCTCAAGCACCTCCATCAATCTTATACTTAAATCTCCACAATCATCTCTGTCTAACACTAGTATCCCTCTCGCAAGCATGATGCAAGAAACAGCTATTTCCAAAAACTATGGCTTGAAGCCGGAGAAAGGTGATCATTTCTCAATGAGATGTAGATACAGAACACAGTATTTTAAACAGTGGAGTAACCTACGTTCCCTGTATTACTCTTGTATCAGGTTTACATAAAAACCGACATTAAATGAATCTTGAATAAACTATGATAGACTCTAGAGAAGGTTTACATTTCGTGATAGAAATGTTAATGTAACACTAGTCGCTCAAAAGATGTAAGTAGATCTTTGGGTAACCTATCTCCTTTGGAGTTTGTCTACCAAGTATTTATTTGCCTCTTAAATTAAATAATGCATACTAATGCTGAAGTAAATGATACACATATGTAAATTTGATTCTGTTATAACTTGATAAATGTTAACATGTCAATGTTAGCACAAGTAAGATTAATTGGCCATTTACTGCAACACTAGCAGCATCAAAACTCATCATCTGAGTGGCTGTTGGACAGCTAGGACATCCTATGGCCGCTATCACAAAAACAGCACATTCATCAATTTTCAGGATTTAAGTGTGTTGGAAATTACATATTCATAATAAATAAATAAACTGCTACTGGTCTTATACAATATAAGCCAAGCATGATCACTAAACTTTTATTAAAACATAGACCTGATGCTTATTCACTCTTTTTTTTTTTGCATGGTTGTTAAGTCGCTCTAAAATATTTTTTAAAAAACATATTCTTAAAATATAATTCCAAATAATTTTGGAAGTCTCTTCATAAAAAAAAAGGAACATATGGTAGATATGAAGGAGAGGGCTAGGAATGTGAGAAGTTGATGCATGCATCGCAGTTGCCCCACTTTAGCAGACACGGTCCCTTTTTGTTACCCTATTATTCTCCTGCCTCTCTGAGCCAGTGGCATATCCTCCTAGAAACAGGACTTAATTAGTAGAAGCCACCGGGCAGCTTTACTAGGCGCTGATCACCTTTTGGGACCACAAATCCCCGTCTACCTGTTTCTTCCCCTGCTGTCTCTCTTTTCTAGGAGCTCAGAATGTTTGCTGGGTTGGAGTTGATCACAATGTTCTACAACCCCAAAAGCCACAATGATGTTTCGATAAAACAGTACGGCAAAGCACAATCATTTGACTGTAACGTATACATGTCCTGCATGTAAAATTTATTTTCTCCTCAATCAGTACTGGTTTGGCAACATTTTTTGGCACATACGCACATCTCTTATCAGTCTAGAAACTTGCCCTGTTTAGTATCGGGGAATTCTTTACTAGTTATTTTTCTAATTTCCTTCACAATTTTCAGCAGAAAGTAAATCTTTTTCTAGAAATCAAATGTGGAGGATAACACTAGCACCCTACTCAGTTATCTGTTTCTGAGACCCACATCCATCGACTTCCTCTCTTCCTTATAAGGTTGTCATCACTATTCAAAATAATTTAAATAATCAAATAGTTGCTTGTAGACTTTGCATTTCTACAGCGTTGAATGTTATATTTTCTTAAATACACGCCTGTCAATAAAAAAAAAAATCTATAAATAAAAGCAAGAAATAAATTTGATTGCAGGAACAATGGTGGTTACCAATAAAGAGAAGCTCTGGTCTTATAACCATACCAAGCACTGGTATATTATCAATGAATGGTGGCTATGATACCAGGGAACGTCACCCATTGACCTAGAACCTGGAGGACGCTGGATGTCACTCCAAATAAATGAAAGCAATAAAAGTAGGTCTGGCATCTTCAAGGGCTACAACGGATGCCCCCGCCATGCAGAAGATGTCTCTTACTTTATTGGCATTCTAAATGTAAAAATAAGTCATGGCATACATGTTGGGGCGCAAGTTGGTCGAAGACTTACCCTGGGAAGGATTATAGCTCCATCTTTATAAAATTACCGGTAATTTTATTAACTTTCCATGTACAACTATCACAAATAAAGAAATACATTGTAATGTCTGAGAGTGATTAAGGAACTCGCTAACAGGGTGGACTAGTCCTGGTGACAAATTTAATGGACAATCAAAAAGGGGTAAATCTATAAGGGGCAAAAAAAGGCACCACTGTGGCTCCAGCCCCTATATAAATAGCAGCATTGACACTGCGGGCATCTGAAATGTCTATTTCACCCCCATTCTTGAGCTATAGGAAGTATGTGACATATTTACATAAGTACCATTCGGCCCTTCGGCCCATTCATAGGGCTGGATTCCCCATAACACTATTGCACATTAAAAATACTCAGTATAACAGGTGGAGAGCAGAGCTAGGAAAAGGTTACATGACAATCCTAACGCCGGTTACTATGCACAGAGTCAGATGTTTTCCCGCTGGGCTCATTAGTCATGACATCCATACTTTCCATTACATCCGCTTTGTTAATTACGCTATAGTTGTTTGCTCAAGCAGATTCATTGTGTGCTCAGCTTTTCATCTCTTCCATCCAGGGGCCGATTAGCAACAGGTTGGACCGTAGGGCAATTTGAAGCGAGGTGCCACTTTTACATATTGAAGAGGTTTTATATAGTTACTTACGAGCAGTCATTGCTTTATTTTCTGTGGTTGTCCATGCAGGGCCGTTGACTTAGGGCCAAAGGTAGACAAAGCGTCCGTACAATGACCACACATGGGAAGCTACTGAACACATTAAGAAAAACAGATCATATAAAAAACATACAATCAATGTTTGCCTTTACCTACAGGAACATAGAAAGTAGTATTAAGGTTTGCAGAATCATTTCCGAGGCTGTATCACCTTTACTTCAATGCTGCAGCTTACCCAGATCTAAATTTCTAGGTACCTCATCATAGGGGTCCAGGGTTTTTTTTTTGTTTGGCAGGATCTCTTCTTTATAAAACCATGTTGATTAATACTATTCATTTGTTTGCTTCAATATAGTGTAACATTGCGTCTAAATTATTAATTGAAGCAATTCACAGCTAATGTTAAACTCACAGATCTATAAGTCTCCGGTCATAAACGCCATCAGGTGCTGGTGTCTTATTAATCTCACATGTTTCCAGTTGCCCTTTGACTTCTTCTTGAATGAGCCACGTATGTAGCAAGAATGAATTTTGAGAATGGGCTACGAACGGCTCTTTGTGTAAAAAGAGGAAAAGGAATTATTTGGCATGTTAGCTTTTTCTTTTGTCGTCACTGATTACCTCTCTATCCTTCAAGGGTTATATTACATTACCCACCTTTTTTGCAAACCTGCATTAGCTTTGATCCTCAATCATTCATTCACTGCGATATAAGTGCAATTCCTTTACCTGCCTTCTAACTGCAATCAGCATCATTGCTAATCAAACAGAAACACGCCCGTGCTGTCACCATGCCAAGTACACGGGTGGACTCGCCATACAAGCAGTGTTAGAACATGTGGCACAGGCTCCCAAAGTTTTACTGCCGGATCCTAACCTTTAATAGCATTTCTACGATATCTATGGCTGTGGGATTATAGAATCCACCTTAAATTTCTGTTTCACTACTAAGTTCTTCATTCTGCAAATCTGCTCTGGGAGACATCGTTTTCACCTCCCATTATTCAGCCCTCCTGTATTCTTTAAAAAACTATTTCTCTTATCTGATGATATTCTTATTTATATAAGGCTTCATTTAATAAATTCCATCTGAATTCTTAAAGTTTCTAATCGTCTAATAAAACTTTAATGTCCGATTGCTTCCCCATACCGCCCAATTCCCACACTGGTTTATTAATCCTAGGTCGCCCCTGGGATGTGGGGAGAGCCATTAGTCCTTAGAACCAACGATTGCTTTATTCATTCTAGGAATTATTTCATTATAATTTATTATTATTTTATTATTTTTAAAGTATTTTCCATATTCCACTGTTGACGCTGGATGCTCTTGTAGCCCATATTAATCCCACCAACATGGACAAGCAAATGCTGGAAACAAACGAAACCCACACATGATAAGATTCATTTAGGGGTCCTACAAAGTCCCATGATATTGTTTTTGGAGAGGCTGCACAAAAATTAAACTTGCAATGCAATTAAAAATGCCCCTCATTAATATTTTGCATATCTCTGTTGTTCTCCCTTTAAGGGTTGATGTTATTTTCTCTATTAATATTATTATTATTATTATTATTATTATTAATCAGGTAATGTAACTGTGAAAATTAAGACAGATAGCCGGACAGAAACCTCATAGTTTAAATTAGGATTTTTGTTATCTATCATCATCCACATGATGTATCGCCTATACATGAAAAGCTATGTCATTTGTAACACCCCAAAGCATCTTATTTTGCTACACATAGAATTTTAGGGCGGAGCGGATGCTTAACAACTTGTTACTGACATTGTCAGCCGATGGCCACCGGGTCATTGCTCAGCCCAGCTGAGCCCGGAAAGCACTGAATTGGAGCTTTTTTCAACCGACTGCATGCGTTCAGTACACCTGTGATGTTAAGAGTAACCAATCTATCACAAACGCTAACTTGTTCTTTGTCCCAAACTCATTCGCCTCGGCCTTTAAACGCGGTCTCTATTAATTGGTTTCATCCAGCAGGTGGCGCCATTACTTTTTGGCTCATTGAGCAGGGCATTAGTGCAGATAACAGCTCAAGCTTGACAAATTGTTGGAATATCCGGCATGTTTGGTTATTTCCTGGTCTCCGCACTGTCGCTTTGACGTACTGGTGCATTTTTAATTTTGTAGTGTACGGTATTGCGTAACCTTCAAGAGAAACCATTTATATCTATTTCTTGCACAGTCTTGAGGGGCAAAGTCCACTCATCCACCTAAAATAATCAATACCAACCATGTTTGCGTGTTCTTGTAAAAGCATTTAGCGAAGATGAAACACTATTGTGATAAACCCATACATTACTGACATTGTTCTAGTGGTGATGGTAATCACGGTGTTAACCAGCTGCTTTCATGGAAATAAACGCTTTGAGAGCAATATAGTCATACCTAGGAACTTGTGGGCTACCCGGAGCTTACCCTTGTGGATATTAAACAAGATGGGTGCAAGGTGTTTGGTGACTTCCGCTATCTCTCCCTGTTCTCCTCATCTCTCCTCTTTCTCATAATCGTCCTTCTCTCTATCATCTCTCCCCCTCTCCCCTTTCTCTCTCCTCTTTAGCTCTCCCCTATATCTTACTCTTTATCTCTCAATTTCCTTACTATCTGTCTCTCACCTTTCTCCCCATCTCTTACCTTTCTTAATTCCTGTGGTGGGAGCATGAGGTCTCTTCCTACATACCTTTGCTTCAGTGCTCTATCACTGTCTTACGTGGCTTCAGTGTACTACTGACCTTGTGTGGCCATTATTGTCAACCTGGCCATGTGCCACAACAGAGACTTTGGGATGCCTGTTGTGGCACGTGTGCCATAGGTTTGCCATCCTTATCATCGTATGTATTATGTTATTGTCATTTTTGTATTTTTAATGTTTTTATTAACGTTCCATTGTATTTATAACGTTCTATAAATACAATGTAACGTAATGTAACATGACATATTGTTTGGCGTCACTTAACAAGCAGAAGTCCCACATTGTGCTGATGATATAGGCCGAGGCGACCTTGTTCCTCTTTATGATATCAGAACTTGGCTCGGCCGTGCACTATTTTTATAAACTCCTGCTGATATGACAGCTTTCATTGCTGTGCCACTAACATGACAGTTTGTTTGTGACATGGAAGCATATCCTGAAGGCGCACAAGAACCAACTGCCCTTTTTCAGTGAGTTTTACTGAATTTCTTTTCCACGGAAGTCTTTTTTCGAGGAATTTATGAATGGATTTCCCTGAGGTGATATTACGAGCGAAGCATACGTGGCATACTCATCTTAACGTGCCAGGCTTCAATTAATTATTATTTATTATTAGTATCGCCATCATATTCCACAGACACGACATAACAAGTAGTGCATCATATAACAACTTGGACAGAAACAATAGATAAGGAGGACCCTGTGAAACTATCACACAATCTGAAATATTCTTCCATCCGCAGTGATACTACGGGGCTAATCTCACCGATACGGTGCGCTCTACTGGTGTGACAGACCTCCGGCGGCTGTGCATTCTGATGTGACAGGCCTCATAGGTTTGGTAGACCGTGCTGGTAAGAGGCCTCTGATATGATGTGTCCGATTTATGTGACGTGTCCCCAAATTCCGTCATTTACTTCTATGTGATAGAAACCTACGTGTGGATTTAATATTACATGTAGACATTGGTAACAACCATCTTAATTTTCTTTTTCTATATGATTATTCTTTCTGTATCCTCGCTCACATTGCGGATTGGTTCACTCAGCCAAGATGGGTGAGGAGAAAGGTGAGAACGTCCAGAGAGGATATTGATTAGATAATGCTGGTTCTGTGAGATCCTGCCACAGGAAAAGTTTTAGATTAAGTATCTCCAAAACTACATTAATTACATTAATTAAGAAAAGAACCCATGCTATAGGCGGCTTTAACAAATGATCTCCGCTATGTTTAAAGCTGTGAAGGTCTCCTGTAAGCCTCCAATAACTGGTAGGGTATGGACAGCAGATGACTAAACTCATTGTTTCCTAACATCCGTAATAATACGATTATAGACATTAATTTAAACTCTGCACCATGGGAACTGCTTTCCATACAACTGCTGGACCCCAGTCATAGCTACGTATGTAATATTCTGTGACCACGGACTAACCCACGAGAACTATGTTAGCATTAAACGATGTGCCAAAACGTCTCCGGGGGGGGGGGGCGTGAAAATGTCCTGCTCTGCACTCTATGATCACGGATTAAGTAGCCACAATTAGCTGAAGGATTGGTAGAAGCCTTTGTTGTTGAGATTCTATGTAGATTGGCAAGCATGAACAGGAACCTCTTACCTTTAATTGACTTATATATATGTCATTCCTCAGAAGACCTGGCAGTGTACCTTGTTAGACAGAAACATTTCTCTTTTTCTCCCCCAACACATACTTCAGGAAATGGGATGAGTTCATTTAGCGCCAACATTTCTTTCACGTTTACTTCTAGATTATACTTGTTTTCTGGGGACGATGTGCGATTTGTGGGCTGACATGTAATAACGCCCTGGTCTGCTTTTAATTTTATTCACTCTTCGTTCTAAAGCCACAGGGATCAATGAGTTCAGATTTAAGGGGATGAAAGTAATTAATAAAAGGAATTAAATCAGGACGAGGTGGATGTCCCCAATAAAGAGAGTCTTTGGAAATGTAATAAGTTCATTCACCTACCACTGGCTATTAGTTATTTCTTATTTGATGGGTTGGCTCTGCCGGGTTTAACTCAGAGGCAAATTTTAGGATTCACAGAAATGTAATTATTCACATTCTTCTTAGTTCTGGGCAGGGCTGTCTTTAACCCCTTAAGGACTAAGCTTTTTTTAGCATTTCTGCGGTGCTCGTGTTTAGCTGTAATTACCGTATCTTGTCTGTCATTTACTTTTACCATACAAGTTATATGTTTTTTTTTCAGGACAAGAAGGGCTTTTTTTAGATACCATTTTTTTATATCGTCTAATTTACTAACTAACAAAATTATTTTATTTAAAAAAAATCTCTTACTCTTCTACAAAGGCTACTTAAGAAAACAATCAAAATACTAAACAGATTCTACTATTTGAGTTTAGGAAAACAATGTTTTTATTCTTTTTTGAAAATTTGAGCGACGCGCATTTTTTTATATCAACCAATTCAATTTACCCCATGAAAAAAGCTGGTATTTTAACACTTTCTGTGCCAGGATTTTTGGGAAGATATAGTGCCAATTTTAGAACTTGCTCGCATTTTAATTTTTTACATTTTTTTTGTGGACATTTCTTTTTTTTTTTTTTTTTCCTTTGAAAGGAATGTTTCCCTTTATGATGTCTGGGTGACATCACTGGAGCATTTTTTTTTATTTCATTTTTAAAAAAAATATTTTACTAATCACATAGTGATTAGTAAGCTGGGCTCCATTGACTTGCATGGTTGATTGCAGTACCTGTAATCAACATCCAGGAGGTGCTCAGCCCTGGACAGACCCTCTGGGAACTCTTTTACTTTTACTAGGCGCTGCCATCTTGTGAGAGGCAGCACGCCTTACACCAGGGGTGTCCAACCTGCGGCCCTCCAGCTGCTGCGGGACTAAATCTCCCATAATGCCCTTTCATCTAAGTGGCTGGCAGAGGAGTATGGGAGATGTAGTCCTGCAGCAGCTGGATGGTCGCAGGTTGGACACCCCTGCCATACACTACGGCGCTTGTGAACACTCTCTGGTGAGATCAAACAGTGCCGTGGAGTTTTTTTGTGTGTTTTTTTTCCAAGGCATTCAGTAACACAGGTTGAGTAAACGCATTACTGCAGTCAGGTGCCGCCATATTGAATATGCGATTGCTCTGTTTTTTTTTATTGGTGTTGCAGAATGCCTCAATACAGCAACAGTGGCTTAAGGAAGACGCTCATTTGACCCCATGCCAGGAGATGCATGTAAACATGTCACAAACTGGCACGTCAATTGTCATCTAGGAATTAATGACCAGGCCATCAGAGAGTGGCTGGTATTGGCCCTGTATATATTTGTGTAATTATACCAATGCATGAAAGGACCCCCCCCCCATACACCCCTGCCCCATGGCTTGCAGAGTATGTGTTTGGCCAACCTGATGTCCTTCTCACTGCTGTGCAGACACAATATACTCAGCAGCCCTCTCCAGAAGAGTTCCAGGGGGTCTAGCACATGTCCTGCGCTCCCTGGTAAAGGAGAGGATACCTGTGTTACCTGCTGAGAATATTGTCTGCAGAACCTGGCTTAGCTGGGCCTGGCGAGGAAGCCAACCTTTGTGGGTGTTTAGGCGACTGGAAGGGTTCCAATAAGAGCTAGGCTTTATTTTTAAATAAATGTTAATGAAATAAATTACATAAATAAATTCCAGAAATTAGAGTTCCTCTGCCTTATTGTTCTAAAGGACCATGCTTAAGATTGTTGGCAGTGACATCCCGGATCCAGGGGCCACACCTGGTCCTTTTCCCCTTGGTAAAGGTAGCCATTTTTCCAGGATGTCTACAGTATACATTTTACACATTGTAATGTATAAATGATTAAAAAGTATAAAGAGTTAAAACATCCTACACACTGCGGGGCAGCACTTTCCATGATCCGTGTGTCCTGGAAAGAACCGGGCAACCCTATGTGGCTCATATGCCTATACAGCGCATTGTGGGCTAGTAAAGATGTCACTCTGGCGTCATTTATATGTCATACTTATGTATTAGCGTCGTTATTTTTATGACACTGGTAAATATATTCCACCTAGAAACATTTCTTCTTGGGAAACATTTCACACGACCTGCATTCTATACAGAACTGAAACAATGAAGCCCATCTGCAGCTTTTTCCTGTTCCGCTGGCAGCCGGCGGGGAGGTGATGCCTCGGCAGACTAAGGCAGGCAGTGATTTTGAGAATGAGAGAACTAAGTATGTGCTCTGCAGGCTTCCATACATGAGTGTTTGAGCTTCCCCAGCCCAATCCTCCCCTCTCCTCCCTCCCTGGCTGTCATTCTGCATTCAGTGCACTGAGCGGTGGCAGGCTAGCTCTTTGTGGTTTCACTGCATGGAGAAACTGATGTATCCTCGCCCCGGAGACATCGATGCCGTTCCGAATCATGTGAAACCAAGTGCCAGCATTCCTTTCCGTCTCCATTCCTTGTAGGGTCTGGGATTTATTGAGGGATCGCCTAATTCCCTTTGGTTATTTTGGGACAGGTTGTGTTAGTTGGTGCGCTGAAGCAGGCTGCACATCTTTCTTAGGGAATCAAGGTCCTGTCCGCCTCCTTCGGTCTTGGATTTACAAGGAGAGCAGGAAGAAAGCCACGTCGGCTCCATCCTCATCTTCCTCATCCTTTTCATCATCTGAGGCATTGCCATGGCTACTAGTACCACTGGATCCACACTGCTTCTTCCTCTCAGCAATGCAGTGCAGCTGCCTATAGACCAGGTAAGGGTATTAAGAGGTCAATCCAAGGGACCGTGTCCTATCACCGTGCGCTTCTCGTGGCTTTGGGCTAATGTTCCGTACACATTTCTTCTTTGTATTGGCTTGTGTCCGATACATTGTATCTGTATTATTATTCTATTCCTAGCGCATCGACCCTTTGAATGTATGGACTGTAAGAAGCGCTGAGTAGATTGCTGGCGCTGTATAAATAAAATATAATTATTATAAATATTATTAATAATAACCCTGGTCTGTGAGCTGTGGGGCCAAAAAGGTAGCTGCCGGGTTCCATTCTGCAATGTGATTGCCATACATGACCTTTAGGCTGCTGTATGTTAGAGCGGCTGGGATGGAATATAATGGTGTAGATCCATATTAAAGGTAAGAATTCCTTTTCTGGGATAATCTATTATTTCCTCCTCCACCCTAAACGATTTAACGTCCCACACAACTTCACCAAACTGGTAGTGTCAGTTGCTGAAGTGCCAGGGCTAAAAAAAAGTCTATATTAACCGTTCTTCAAATAGGAGTCTGCATCTTCCATTGGGTTCTCTGCCATTATTTCTGCTTTTGCTGTCCCTTCTGGCACTGAAATGGTTAATCTTTTTTTTTTCCTTCTTGGAAACGCAATTCATGGAGAAAAGAAATCTTGTTGCTTGCCCCTGTAGCATTCGAAGGGTTACAGCTGCCCTTTAATGCCAGAATATCTGCAACTAAAAGTTTGTAGTGTGTTAATTATTGATACCCCGCAAACTTGCACCCGCATGACAGTTATGGATTCCTCAATAATACTCATCAACAAACAGCACCGTGGCTACCGAATGAAACTAGTAACAGTAGCCAGCGCAAGCTATAGTGTTAGCCCATAACATGTACAACCTGCCCTGCTTTCTATAACTGCATGTCCTTGCACACGCGATGTGTATATACCCCCCATGCCCGGGCAGACTGGCTCCTGGAGCTCAGCTTCTCTTCTTTTGAGATGACCTGTTTGAGGACTCTAGAAAGTTTGACATGTTGATGCCCCCTTTCCAGAGCGACGCAGAGGCCAGAGGACACACTGACATCCTGCAACACTTATGTCATAGATAGCCAAATACCGACACTATAGCCTTTATGGATGACGATATGGAAGATGTTGGCTGAGTGTTATGAGAGTTGTGAAGCGCACAGGAGACGGTAACCTGCTTAGGACTCAAGACCCTTTGTGTTTTAGGAATGTAGATATGATTCAGTTCAAGTGGACAACGAACCTTAAACTATGGTAGCCAAATGATCACAGACATGATTGGGTTGGGGCTATTCCACCCCAAAGCTGAATGCTGGTTTGTCTCTTTGGCTCCAGGAATTGCATTTGTTAGAACGGATCTGCTCATGCGCAGTAAACCTCCAGCCAGCTCCAGTATTGGCTCATGCAAGAGGTGTAACAAGACCCCTGTGTGCATGCGTAGAAAGTATACCCTTCAGACAGCCAAAACTGGGGTGAACTGGGGGTGTCGGGGAAGGGGGAGGCTGACGGTGGTATAATGCGCATGTTACCCCATTTATTTATCTATACAGCCAAATAATGCATATTAATGACTTGCTAAGTACTTTGTGCATTCTTCGCTGGTGATTTTATACTGTCACTTTAGGTGGAACTCTACCTTAAATCACTGCAGCTTCTGAAAGACACAGATTTACAAGACAGATGGTCTCCCTAGATTTTTTTTGAAAATCCTAGTTTTTACTAAATCTCAGAACGATGCGGTTACCTGACGCTCTATTTTGCTATTACTTAGAGGTCCAGCTTAGGTGACGTTAGGTATTCATGACAAGGCGGTCGACTGCATCTCTCGCGGAGGCTCCGGCAGATCTCCTGGCGTTACTCCTGCCCTGACAATGTCAGATTCAGTGGCCCATATTGAGCATTTTAAGCAGTTCTGGGGCAAACTGAGGAGCAGCGGGCAGGAACGCAGCGCTGGATTCCATGGTGATTGCACCACGTTTAGATCTTTCCTCCAGAACTGCTTGTTATGAACGTCACTAGGTCTCTCTTGCCTCCTCCTCTGCCTGCTTGTACTGAAGCCGGAGGTTTACGTAAGTACATGTGCCTTAATGCATATCAGGACAGCCTACGTAACTACACAGCTGGCCTCAGTAGTCTTTTACTTGTTTGTAATAATTAATCCTCCATAGTGTAGGTTTCAATGAAGCCATAACAGGAGTCAACCCTTTTATAAAGGTCAGGGTGGGTTTTTGAGGGCAGAATGTGAATGATACACGCTAATATATTACAGTGCGGTGGGGATCGTTCCCTAGGTGTCCATATATTACACATCTGCTATGTATTTAGGCCACTATCTCTAAGCGTGTTAGAAAATGGACACAATATGACACAATATGACACAATATGACGCCATAATTAGGGTTAGCTGTTACAATAGGCAGCTAAAAAGTATATGAATTGATATATAAAGTGTTACATTGTCCCAAGTAATAATAATACAAAGGAATAAAGGGAAACAAACTGCACCCCATTAATAGCTGAGAACTGATTGTGTGTTAAAGTAAGGTGTTTTGGGGTTCCTAAATTTTTTTTATATACCGGTATATGCTGTTTTCTTCTAATTTATGTATATGGAAAATTATTTATAAATCACCTACAGGAAGCAGCCATCTTGTTTGTTAGCAGACCTCGTAAGAGGTTGTAGAAGTAGAAGTAGAAGAGCACTGGTACACCCAACACAGCTTAATCATGCTAAAAAAAGATTGTTCCTATCAGGAAACATGATCTTTTCACGTGTACCAAAAGATCAATGTACAGTTAGTATGTGGGTAAGCATGTTACTGTTTGTGTGTTAGTGTATATAAGTATGTTAATATGTTACTGTGTTTGTTAGTATGTGGGTAAGCATGTTACTGTTTGTGTGTTAGTGTATATAAGTATGTTAATATGTTACTGTGTTTGTTAGTATGTGGGTAAGTATGTTACTGTGTAAGTATGTTACTGTTTGTGTGTTAGTGTGTATAAGTATGTTAGTATGTTACCGTGTTTGTTAGTATGTAGGTAAGTATGTTTGTGTGTGTCAGTATGTTACTGTGTTAGTATGTTAATATGTTAGCATGTGTGTTCTTGTGAGCTTAGAATCTAGCAGAGGAATTGGATCTAGTAGAGCGTTAGAAATAAACATGTTTTTGTGTACTTGTAATAGTGAAATACAAATGCACTCGTGGACAACTTTTTTTTTATCTTTTATAATTGAGGCCCGAAAAAAGTGCCAGGTGCCAAACACGGTGGACACCAAGTCTGTTTCTTCTGGGGCCGCACTCCCTTCCTTCCATGGCCAACAGGCCTGCAGGAGGGCCGGATCCTCCAAAGAGTTACCTGTGTGCCTTTCTCACCACAAAAGCCAGGACCTTTTCAGGGGACCCAGCTCCAACATGGCATTGAAATTAAAAAAACATCTGAAAAAAAGACAAAAAAATAGGTAGAGGGGTTTCCATCACGTTTACCCCACCACAGCCTATGCTATGTATCCCAGAGACAATGACAGATCTTTTTTTCCCTCCGTTGTATTCTGCAGAGCAGATACTCCATATACAAATACACTGAGCACCTACTGCCGTGGTCTGCTTGCTGCTCGTGGTCTGCTTGCTGCTCGTGGTCTGCTTGCTGCTCGCGGTCTGCTTGCTGCTCGTGGTCTGCTTGCTGCTTGGCAGTGATGTCTGTCGGGAGATAAATTGCTGTGATAAGAGGGGACGTGTGCTGTGTGTTCAGGCAATGTCACAGTAGGCAGGTCACTACAGTATCTGACGAGGAACATCTGGGAAGTGCTCTTTCCGGAGGTGGTTGATAAAAACCGACATTGCAGCATCTAACCCGTAGCTGGATTCTATTTAAATCGTTACGTCCGGGCGTCCGGCAGACATAAGTATGTAACGTGCTTCCTGCCACAGGAGAAGCCCTGATTGGCATTATTTCCTGGGAGGATTTGGGCATTCGGTGGTATTGGGAATAATGTTTCTAAAACTCCGCACCAGTAAGCATATAACACCCTGTCATGCTCGCCCTCGGCCCTTGCTCATCCGAAAATTGCTTGTCCACAAATGAATAGGAACTGAAAGAAGACCCCTGTACTATAGGTGCCAACAGCCTTGTTTTTGGACATGGAATCTCCCACTCTGACCATCTGTTCTCACAGATGGCCTAATTCTTCATATATATGGTATTTACTGGGAACCTTACTGTATCTAAGGATTACTAGGTTAAATCCCATTTAATTTGATTTGTGCATACCCTCCTAGTTTAGGCGATATAATTCCCCAATCTACGTAATATTGTGTAGATTCTGGTTTTATCCCCTAGTGGCAAAGTCACTGCGGGCTCTTTATAGCATAACGCTCAACACAGAGAAAATGGCTGCTTTATGTGTCAACTAACTACACAGTGGTACTAAAAGAAGTAATAAAAAAATATATTGACATTTTGTAGGTTTATATTTTTGTCTTAGAAACCTCATGGGGGGAAAGGCAGAGAGGATAATTGACCGTGCCAAAACTGAGCCTAAACCTAACGTGGTACGGAAACGGAGCACTCGGAGAATACATTGTTGGCTAACCAAGCCCGAGCATCATGATGGTGGCTTGAATTAAAGTCCTCATGGATAGTTGCGTCTGGTTCAGATCTGGAGATCTGGAGATTCTAATAGTAATACATGTTGAAAATGAATCACCAAATGCTTGCTTGGGGTTAGGGACATTTTAATGTCCTTGACATGCCCACCATAGAAGAATACATCTTAAAGTATCCTGTGAGCACAGAAGAAGCAGCCCTGTTGCAGCTGCCCTCCTCCTTTATGGTCCACTTGCACACAGGGGTCTCAAGAGACCCCGCAGGGAGCATTCCCAGATCCAGCGCTGGAGCTGACTGGAGATGAGTGTATCTACGTACAAATTATGGTGGGACTGTCCCTTTAATGAAGCCACCCCTAGGCTGAGAAGAAAGGCTCATTTAAATGTTATAGGAATAAAAGTATCCCTGATAATAGAATCTGAGCAGTATTTACAGAACAAAATATATGCTATTCTTTTGTAACCATTTAAAAGGATTTTTTTCTCTCATCATACTGCCTGCGGTAACAAAATACAATGGCTCGCTAAACGTCTATGGAAAATTGGACTTCATTACAATAAAGAATCTGCTCAGTGTGGCGGTTGGGCAGGGAAAGTCACCCAAAATATCGCTCCTTGTTTACTGTTATCTATTTGTGCCGGATATAAATGAAAGTGATCAAAAGTTGACAGATGATGATAGGAGCAAAGAGTGAAATCCATATCGCACCGCTCCTTCAAATGTTTCATTGTGAGATACATTGTTACTTGGGATAAGATATAGACTGAAAGTGAGCACATTACAGATAAGACAGGATCAAGGTAAAGTATATCTATGAATAGTTAATGCTGTATTGAATACTCTTTTTTTAGATAGCACATCTTGTGTTGTGGAGTGACAATTCCCATGATGCCCTCACGGTGATCACAAGAGTTTTTTTGTTGATGTTGAGACCTTTTTTTGGGCCGTTGTGGAAAAAAGATGTAAGGTCACATTCCATCTCAAGATTGGTCCAATGAAAGGTATCCATGTTCACTTTACGACTGTAACCATTCTCCTTCTCATGGTGGTCAACAAGTCGCCATGGGAGTTACAGTTTCAAAGTATCCGTGGCTGGGTATATCCAGTCGGTAGCCACACACAACGGGACCCTGTCTACAGATTGGGTGAGTATGAGGCGGCCCACCGGCAAGTGACATAGGGCAGCCCCCCCAGACACCCCCCTCTGTTGACATCTGCACCACATTATGATGCAATATTCTGGTGCTCTTAAAGTGTCTAATGTAGTCCATGGAGGCTGAGCCCTGTTCCTGTTTAGGAGGGGAAGACCCTATTTGGGATCCAGATGCCTGTGTCCTTCTTTCTTCCCTTGATGTCCCCATTTTTTAGGAGTTCACAATCTTTGTTTTGTCAAATTTTGTGAGGTATGTAAAAGAAATCTAACCAACACGATTGAAAGAGTCAGTGAATCAAAGGGTTTTTGCAACTTGGCTGTCCAGGTCCAATGACTAAATGGTCTTTCTTGACCCCTTTCACCAAGGGGGGGAATCCATCAATTTCTGGGTTGGGAGTTTTCAAGGCCTTTGGCTGCATCCTAGATATTTCATTCGCAGACAGCCCAGCCGATCAATAACTCAATAATAACCCTACTAAAGTGTAGTGGATGCAGCACCATAAGTGACTACTCTCATTAAAGTATTCACTCCTAAACATGGCAATCACTTGGTTTAGAGGAATAATAAAGCCCCTCCTGTATTACTCTAAGATTAAAATACATTATTGTTACATTTATGCACTGTATATACACTGTATATATACGTAAAACAGTTGATATCCTTGCTCCTTTAACCTATACACTTAGAAATCCTAGCTACAGACATTCAGGAGGCTTATTAGATCCAGATGAGCTTAGATCTTTTGAATGACAGGTTTGAGCCAAATGTGTTCCTTAGTAATGACATCATCAGTGTTGCTTCATACCTATTATTAAACCTGATGCCTGATTCTCTGCACTCTCAAATACATTTTTAATATAGTAATATTTAGATTTTATATTAATCTTGGTTTTTGGATCTAAGTCTTTTTATTTGGCAATGGCAAAACATGCTCTAACGTTAAATCATTTTGGGATATTTGCCCTCTGGCTAAATTTTGGGGTTTATTGATTTGAACTACTCCATAGGCACTACCTTGTATAAACTAATCCCACACCCAGCTCTGATTTAATCAAGTAGTTCATACAAGACAAGCACAGGTGTATCGAGGCTGTGCCCAAAATGACTTGCATTTCAGGAAATTGGGGGATTTTTTTTGCATTTTTACAGTATACATTAATCAGAATATGATTTCTCTGCCTAAAATTCCGGACTATTTCCAATCTTATACATATATAATACATACTGTATGAAGAACCATAAAACTTTATGGAATAACGAATAAAAATCTAGATCATTAGCGTTTATATATATA
>VKOC01027495.1:0-15820 GCA_009364415.1 Spea multiplicata
ATATATAATGTGTGTGGGTACACAAAATGAGAAAGATGAAAATTACAGCTAAACAGCAACACTGAAAAATGTTATAAGAGCCATTGTCCCAAAATATACTACGAGAAAGAAACAGTATTGTCATTAAGGGGTTAATATCACTGATGAATTACTATGACATCATAACATGAGCCCTTTATCGCAGAATACATAGAAATGTTCACCTTTTTCTTATATGCAAACGTCTCTGGATAAATCATATTCCAGTGCAAATGCATGTTGTGCAAAGCATATGCCATGGCGTACACAGCCGTGTACACAAGATAAGTTATCCAATCAAATCCAGAAGAGGCGGTAAATATAAAAGGTTCATTTCCAGTACAGTTATGTAGCGAAATATTATAAATCTTCTGAAGTAATTTGTTCTTTACTGGATTTGAAGAAAAACATTTGTAATATACTATCCTAATGTCTTCCAATATTGGATCATTTGGGCGATTGTTGGAGTTGACATTTTTTATAAAATTGTTTAAGTCAACCAATGAGTATGGTGTAGTTGTAAAGCTCAGACTACCATTAAATGCTGGTAGCGACTCTATCCAACTTAACATCCAAGAAGCTGGAACAATTGGTGTTTTATTTTTGAAAAATGATGGAAACATCGCAAATCTAGCAAAACAGTATATGGAACACGTACCACAAAGTATTACAATCTGAGTGGATGATTTTTCAACAATAGAGAATATATTGGGATTTGGCTTGGGTGAAACAGAAAATTTAATGATGAATTCAATGCAGATTCCGTGGCTTGTGAGCAGTTTACTTAGCTCTTGGAGTTCTTTATCACCTCTGTCATCTTCTGATGTCATAATCCCAACCCAGTTCCAGTCAAAATGTTTCAGCAGCTTCAGAATAGCCATGTATTGAAAGTGATCATCTCGTACTGTCCGGAAGAAGTTTGGATAAATCACTTTATCGCTTAGTAGAGTGTCAGATGCCCCATAACTGATCTAGTTAATAAAATGCGTATTAACATCAAATTATAGGAGTATTATTTACATTGAAAAATCACCTGTGCAACCCAGCAATTTCACATATATAATGTCATTCTAAATATGTATTTATTTATAAATAAAACTCTGTAAATTTTTCAGTGTTCAGCCTTCTAGGGCAAAAAAGGCTCAGAAACACCAATCTGCAGCAACCTGTGTGTTTTATAATAAAATGTGAACTATTTATATAGACTTATTTTTGATATATACATTTATATTTTTAATATTTATTAAATTGACATTTTATCTCATTTTTGGCTATTCTTTCTAATAATAGTTTTTTTAACTTAGAATATATATTATTATTATTAATCACACATTATTAAATTAATATGTATACATATTTATATATATTTCCAATTCATTATACACTCAAACTCTCTTTTTTTTTAAATTTATTTAATTTGTATTCATATTCAAATACCAGATATCTTTCTATATTTATTGAGATACCCTTTCTCTCTTTATCCTCTACTAATGGGTTATTCTTTGAGTAATCTATCTCATAAAATTCATCTGAAATAACTCACTCTTAAATGTGTGTTAGTATTTTATTTACATTCATCCATTGGTTCTCATAAACCGATTTCTTTGCCCTGTTTTTTATTCTCCGGTCCGAGCCGTCGTTCGTCATCACATTATGAGAAAGATAAATGAGAGCAGATGTTCGACGAGAAGACCACTTCCCCCTGCCACCCGATCGCATTTCAGAAAGAACTTTATTGAATATCTATAAACAGAAACAAGGATCCGGCACACAAGTATGGAGGGACGGCATTAACGTGATGACGAAACTACGCGAGGACGCCACCAGGAACTCATTTAAATGGAACATCAACATGGAAGACTTTCAAACTGCAGCATTTTACCCTTCTTTGTTTTTACAAATGTATTTGCTCCTGAAGAAGCCAATCTTTTTTTTGGTGAAACGCATTGAGACTTTGAAGCAGATTTACACAACGGACTTTCATCACCATCCGGACTCGGCTGGGACTTTTTACTCCTATAACTTGTATGCATAACACATCGGTTATGCCCACTTGTTTGTAAGTTTTTTGGATTTTCCATATTAAATATTTATAAGAAGATCCTGCACCATTTGCGGTCTTTTACCTATATTTCAGATCTTAAGAAGAATAAGAGTTCTTTTGGTGAGCCTCCTTTGAAGTCAATTTTGTGAGTGCACCTTACACATTCACATACCACTCTATGTCGAAACTTATTACACTATTATTGTTTTTTTATTATTGTTCCACATGTTCTTGCGCCCCACTTCTGATATATTGATTGTATGAACATTTGTGAGTAGTGTTTTCTGGGAGCTACAGAACGTGTAGGCTATATTTTATTTATAATTTTCACATGATTGGGGTTTCTTTTTGCTCTTTATATCTTTTATATTTAGCCTTGTAATTAACAAAATAAATGAAAATAAAAGGCATTAAACATTTGGGCCTTATTCCCCCAGGCTCCATCTAGCTACCTATGTGTCCACTCCTATCCTAAAAGAATGAGTATCATAATCATTACACTGTAAACTCAAAGCCATTAAAAATGTTTTTCAAAAAACAGCCAATAACTGATACCTCGATAGCGCTGAACCGCCCTGGTGTACTGGCAACAAGATAAACCCCACTGGTCGTGAACCCAAATATTCCACCAAAACATGTCTCGGACACAACTCACTACCCCTTAATTCTCATAAACCCACCTGAAAGCTCCTACCCTCCAAGTCAGTCTTGGAATGCGTACCCAAATTGAAATATAGTCCCTTTCAACCCGAACATCCTGAATCAAAATTCCTGCTTGTGTCCCCCTATTCGAGCTGATGCCCAATTCACTGATGTCAAAAGCTAAAACAAAAGCTAACCTAAACAACAAAAACTCACCCTTCGAAACACAAATAACCCTTAATTTACCCACCAACTGTCCTAACAGTGAAAAAGAAACCGGACGCCGCCTATACAGCGACTGAACCCCATGCCGATAACCCCTTAACGCTTGCCGGAGTAAAGGACCTTTTTTGACTTCCTCCCCACTTGACATCTTGCGCCTCAAGGATAAAGCGGACTGATGTAAATTATCTCTGATACTGATACCACTTCCGCGTAAAGAAAACCCACATACCACATCATAACTTCGCCCAATTACTCCATATATTGCGTGGGCACTGCGACTTCCAAAAAGGCGCCCCACTCCTTCCCAACCTTCTCATTACAGACCATGTAACCGGGACCAAAGACCTCTTTAGTAGCTGCCTAAATGCACTCCTCCCAGCCACCACAGCGCTTCTGGACACACTCTGCCTTCCCCATCTGCCTGCGGAGCCAACTCGAAGAATCGACTGCCAAGAAAGCACATCAGCCACTTTTTAACAACTCCAGACACATGAAAGCACATAAAACATATAGTTAACTGTAAACATTGTGACACTAAATGTCATAATAATGCAATTACTGGAGGAGATACAGATGTGAAATTATTAACCGCATGCATAACACCCATATTATCACATTGAAACTTAAGCTTTCTATTTGACAACCCCTCCCCCATCTCTGCTGTAACCATAATAGGGAATAATTCCAAAAACGTAAAATTGTTTGTCAAACTCGCTGATATCCAAGCACTAGGCCAACGACTCATACACCAACTTCCTTGAAAAAAGGCACCAAACCCAACAGAGCCTGCCGCATCTGCCCATAACTGTTATTCCCCATTATTCACAGCTGTCTCTATAGGCTTGCCATTGCATTTGTCAAGAATGTAGACCAAACTCGTAAAACAGCCCTCATCTCACGTGTAACCTTAATAAAATGGTGAGGAGGCCCGATGTGGCCATTGATAGCCGTCGCAAAAATACACGCCCCATGACCTTGCAAACAAAATTGAGTTTACCTACCAACCACTGCAGCTGCCAAAACAATACATTTTTTAAAAAAACAAAAAACTAGAAACCAGAAAATGTAAATCAAGCACCTTTTCAACTGGGAGACCAAACCAATACCCCAGGATGTATTTCAATCCCTAAAAAGCTTAAGCGTGTACCTGGACCCACTGTTTTATCCTGCGCTAACGGCCCCCAAAATCATTGAAAACCTACCACATTGTCGCCATCAAAACTGCACATTGCCCTGAAGCTCGAGGTCCAACAAAAAAATCATCCAAATAATGTATAATGGCCATGAGGTTTTACTCCCCACTCAAGGAAAGTGCTAAACGCTTCAAAATATGTACATGATATAGAACAAACAATGGGAAGGCAGCAATCAATATACACCCCCTATCCCATTCACACCCCGAAAGGTGGAAACAATCCGGATGAACAGAGAGCAACCTGAATGGCGATTCAATGTCTACTTTTGACATTAAAGCCCCCTTATCAAAAACCCTCACCCAATGGGCAGCTTGATAAAGTGATACATATGAAATTCATTTCAAGTTCAATCCCATCATTCACAGAACTACCCCAGGGATACGGAAGATGGTGTATAAGTCGAAATTTCCCTGCTTCTTTTTTGGGTACAACCCCCCAATGGAGAAATACACAAATTTGGCAACTGGGGGGAAGGAAAAGATCCCAACTTCCTACCCAATGAGACTTTCCCAAGCCTTTGAAGTACAACATCAGGGTGTAATAAAGAAGACCTTAAATTATGCTCCATTAAATGACACCCCTCACCCTGAAAAGGAATTTTAAAACCATCAACAAAACCGCTCAACAATAATGCAGCAATCGCCTTATTCAGATATTTAATCAAAGGTAAATAAAACATCAATTATTAGACAAAACAGGTTGCTCAGCCCTATCACTTCCTGCCTCCATAGGGCACTGTGCTCCGACAGGATTCTGTTGCAGGGCTGCTCCTTGCTGTAGCACAGGTGTAGATCTGGAAAACACGTCACTCACGGTCACTAATTGGCATTGCAGGACGTTCCCTTGTCCAGTAGACAGAATATTGTTCACCCTGTCTTCCTCCTCTGATATCAGACTGCACAGCTGCTCCAACTGCACCTTCACCCTGTGAGGATTAAGTACCCCATGTCTGCTGCTGTCAATCACGTCTTCTCCTCTGCCACTGCTTGTGCTCCTAACCTTCCCAACTAGCCAGAAATGAAGGGGCCTGCTCCTGTGACGTGTCCTGGTACAAGGCTTCCAGGATGATGTCAATACACCAATGACGTTGACGTCCAAGCTGATTGGTGGCCGTGGAAACCCACCCATCGACACTCGCACCACATTCTGCAGCCTCTATGGTTCCTGTGGCCCAGTCCTTCATTAAAGCCTCGCTCAACCCAACAGACAACACTGACCGCTTCCGTCTTTCGCCACTGTGAGACTCAGCCGGTTCTGGACTCAGTATAACAGGTAGTATGGATAAACGAGCACCCAAAGGTCGACTACACCTTAATCTTGATGCTTGGGAGGAAACTCCATCTGGATCATACACCAACTCACAAATTCATTCCCTGACCCACGAATCACCACGGGTGTCTGCCACTTCCTGTAATTCTCCAAACAGCGCATCCATATTGTGGTACAACTTTTCTGCCATAAAATTCGGACAAGGAATTTTCCTACTGGGCTCCTCTAAAGATAGCATCTCTTCCCGCTCTTTAGTCAGCCCAGCCCACCTTGACTATACACCAACCCCTTAAACTTTTCACCCCTTGTACTGTTGGTTTATGTCTCATCTAACCACAGTCATATCCCAGGGGCATAGAGGACTTCTCCTGTAATGTGGGGCACATGCCAAATTTCTAAATTGGGAACTGTTCTAAAAAATTGTACAGTGCTGTACAAAGGGTAGACAGGACATAACAATTACTGTAGTATATGACATAACAAGATGACATACAGAAACAACAGGTGAGGAGGGCCCTGCTCAAATGAGCTTAAAATCTGGGTCAGCTACATACTACATAGAAAACAGAAATCCCCATCAGAAAAATAGTGAAATTGACAAAATAAATGAATCCAAGGAAAATAAGCATAAAGATGCCTCAGGTCCTGGGGTAAGCCATCCAATGTCAATCTTGCAGGGCTGTAGCAGTAGAGGCAAACAGTCTGCGTTTGTGGGGCATACCTACAGGTACAGATGCTTTGGGATGCGGGGCGATAGTATTTTAGCTTATCAGTCCTAACAAGAACAGAAAGGATACATCCTTCAAAGGGTGATTTTCTTGATTGGGTTTTTTAATGCTTCTTATACACAACATCATGATATTAACGCAAGCAAAGTAAACAGACTTGACCTATGTTGTAATAGTATTAATATGTCACACAGTAAATTTTTGGAGACATATTTGCATTCCAAGCACTTGCATAATTAAAGTACTCTCAATATTGACATCTTTATAAAATGTTTAGAAAACAAAAAAGAACTAACTATGATGTCACTTACCTGTGGGTATCCATATACACTCAGTAGCTGCGCTATTGGCAGGGTTGTAACAGACTTTGTGTCTCCTATAAAGCCAGCGACTTTATCCCCTTGTAGACATGAATAATTTGGAGCGTCTCTCTTGCCTCCTGACAATATTTCCAGAACATTCTGTAGAGCTTTCTTAACGAATCCACAGGTGTCATATGCATGATAACCCAGCGTGATATTGGGTAAAATATCTGGGTTTTTATTAATCTCTTCAATGGCAAAGATAAACGTCAAAACACTTTTGTAAGTTGTAGGTAAAGGACTGTGGGACAGATTTGAATATCCAAAAATATATCGGTTATTAATTATATAACTTAACTCTTTCCAAGGAAATACAAACAGCACATTCAGAATAACAGTGCAAAAATTCACGCTAGTCTAAAGCCACCACCCAAAAAAGTGAAACCGATCTTTAAACTTTTTTACAATAGCTAAAAAAATGGGGTGGAAGGGCGGTCACTGAAAGTCAGCTCTTGGCTTGCTGAGCATCACAGCAATTATAGTTTTTCCACAGCTGATTGATGCCTGTTCGCAAAAACTACCGTATTTGCTCGATTATAAGACGAGTTTTTTTCAGAGCAGGTGCTCTCAAAAATACCCCTCGTCTTATAATCGGGGTCGCTTTATAACCAGACCTCAAATAGATCTGATTATGAGACTAAGATCCAGATCCCCCGCAGCGCTGCAGGGGACCTGTCTTATGCCCCTCTCAATCATAGCTTTTATTAAAAAAAATTAGTTCACATAGTTCACATGAATTAACATTTACTGGTAAAACGTTTTCCTATAGGGTCATCTTATATTCAGGCTTTTTCTTTTTTCATAAATTGTCAGATTTTGGGGGGTTGTCTTATAATCAGGGTCGTCTTATAATAGAGCAAATAGGGTAATTTATCCCCTTTAATTACCATTGCGAAGGGCTATCCTTACAATACTTTTAATTGTTTTATTACACTCAATAGTTAACATTCTGCTTGCCTTTGAAATAGAGCGAATCAATTCCAAAATTAACATCTTCCTGCTAGTTACTTTCTTCAAAATTCGTCTGATTAGTTTAATACACTAATCAGACTAGACTGATTTCAGTAAATTAGTGTAAAGTATTTTTTGTGAGTGCAATGAAAAATTAGCTTAAGTGAATTTATAAATTGGACTTTTGTAAAACTTGTGCTACAAAACCCATGAATTTGGTGAATAGACCTTTTTTAAAATCTTACATAGTACAACAAAGTGTTTTATTCTAAAAATCACCATAACGTTACAATTACTTGACACAGAAGAGTCAGCTGTGCTTCACCATATTAGAGACATAACATTACTTATAACAAAAGAAAAAAACATCCTTACCCTGCACAAAATGCATCTGGGTGGATGGTTGTGTCTTTAAAAAAGAATTCACCGACACCACTATGCACAGTAAAAAGTCCTCCAATAATGATATCTCCTTCCTGATAATATTTATAATCGAATAAATATTTCCCAATATCATAGTAGCGTCCAGGTGCTGATTCCTGAGTTACAGATGTGCCACATGCTACCCACAGGACCATCAGGATAAAAATTAATTCAAACTCACGAGAAATATCAGGGCCCTGAAAACGATCCATCGTAAACGCTGCGTCCTTTATCCTTCCAGATGATACTGACAGTTCGCAGATCTACGCTTTATTTTATGTTCTGGTCTCTCTATTTTAAAGCACACAGAGCCGTAGTGTATTAATCTTTCACGTTCTAAGGCCATGCTTTTGAGATTTCTACTCTAGCGGATTAAAGTCCCCAAGCAAAACAGTTATAATATTTACACCTAATTGTAGGTTCTGTGTCTTGTTTGTTATTTAACCCTGATAAAGTTTTAAAAGTTAAAATGCATGTTATTTGCAGGTATCAGTTTTAAATTAATTTTTTCTGTATTTTTTGCGAGTGCTAATGTGAGTTCATTTTAGTGAATTTGTTAGTTGAAGGATGCAGCACTTTAGTGAATAGACCTACTCAAGTCTTCTTTTAGTTCCCAAATATGATCTTTGTCTTAAACCAGTCTTCATAAATCGGGGAGCAAACAAACACATAATCGTAGTGTAATATAGTAAGAAAAAATTATAGTGAATGGAAAGTTTCTCTATACACTCACAAATTGTCAAGACCACAGAAGCTCATCAAAACCAATCCTTTTATTCCTTGGTTTTAAAAACAAATAAAAAAATCCCGATGGCACAGTATCATACCTTATGCTTTGTACACAATGAAGAGACACTTACAGTATATAATGCACAATCCCATATGCAAACAGCGCAAAACAAGCCGCAAACCGGAATAGATGCAAACCATCTGAAGCTCCTCGATGCGTTTCGCTGGGTTATACCCAGATGCTTCAGGAGGTAAATATTCCAAAAATCTAAAGTGCTTGTACAAAAAAAATATTATGCAAAAAGTGATTGTGCAAATAGTGTCCAGTTCCTGTTCGATATGTCTATCGATTTTATAAAAATTAAAAAACATATTATAAATACCCCACCCCCCACGTTGGATCCTTTTTTACTGTTAATAACAAAGTCCACGGAATTCTCTTTCTTTGGGAGCACCATACCCCTTATCTTCCTGACTGCGGGAGGACCTGCCTGGCAGCCCCCCTCTTCCCCTCCTCCCAGAAACCTGAATAACAGACGGATTTTTCCATATGTAATTTTAACAATTGAGTTTATTTATTTATTAACAATGTGAATAAAAGTCAACTATGGATTAATTTGCCCACGGTGCAATCCAACTTGCATCTCCGCACCGTGACACTTACACAATTAAAACTGTAAAGGGTCCAGTACAATTAAACCTTCGTAAACTTCACTCCAATGTGTGGGGCGCTTAACGAACGCCCCCTTTTAACAATTAACCAACCACCATGAAAATGAAACAGTAACAAGTTTAACCATCAATGAAAAACACCAGCTGGCATAGGCGTGTGACTGACCCGTCAGCCCGTGGCACCAATAGGAATCTCAAGGGCCCCCAGCCCAAGGAGTGTCTTGCACTTAAACTTGAAGGCTTGTGCACCACGAGCCAACCACCCCTAAAGGTGAGTAGCTCTAGCACCATGCCAGCATAAAACTGCCCCTCACTGCACTGCCTCTCGTTGTACTTCCAGCAGAACCCCTTCTGCGTACCAGCCGATGTTCCTGGGGTTCCGGAAGCACCAGCTGCACCGGGAAACCCAGCGCAAGCCATTCGCGGATGAAACTGCTCATCATATCTGAGCCAAGACTGACCCCCAAATGTCCGATAGGCCTCAGCAATACCATCCAAATAGCAGAAAAGACCAGAGCAATGCTCCGACGCCTTCTGCCTAATAACGCTGGCCAATATCACAAGCGCCTGAAGCCAGTTATTAAAGGTGCAAGGAATCAGACGATACCTCCGCTTCTCCTCATCCTCCTTCTTGCTAGCCTCCCCCTTCGCAGGCCTATCAGAATTAAATTTCTCAAGCGGGAGAAGGGAGAAAATCGCAACATCCAAATTTTGTCACGAACCTCCTGTTTTAAATGAGTGCCTAATGGGGCCTCAAAACACACTTAAACCTCCCTGCAAGAAGCATCTGCTAAACGGACAAGGCCTCCATCCCCAGACTTCTCAGCGGAAGACCCAATAACCCCAGAACCAGTATATGAAACCCCAGCACTGGCAGGGACCACAGGACCCACTGAAACAGCAGCTGAAGGGACCTGTGACACCACAGGGACCGACCTAGATACCACTGAAGGCGTAGCGGGAGGAACCCCAGTCCCCCCATAGTGACCCCACACCCCAGCCGGGGAAGAAGAACCAACCTGGCGACGACACACATCCAAAAGGTCACCAAAACCTGACAACAACTGACCTAACAGCAGGGAGGGATCAGCCCGTGGCCCGGCAACACCCAAACCCCCAGGGGACACGGGCGGTCAGGCACTGTACCTGTGGGTCCCGGTAAACCCGTCAAGGCTACCTTCTCGCTGCTCCCTTACAGTGTCTGCTCTCTTGCTCCGCCTGGGAACAAAACTGAGTCACGTGATGTGACGTCACTTCCCGTGACTCCGCCTTGTTCCTGGGTGGAGCAAGAGAAGAGACGCTGTGAGGGAGTAACACGAGGGCAGCCTTGCGGGACTGCGCGGGAAATCTGCAGTTCAGGTAAGGAGGTTGGCGGGATTGGCGCACACACCTCTTTTGTTTTTTTATTTCAGGTTACCTCCTGTTCCTAGACAAGTAATCGATATTAATCTAGGTTTTTTTTCTAGTGACACCTCTGGTCTGAATTTCTTGGACTTTCTCTTAGTTTCACTAAGAGTCAGTTTTATATCAGCAGGCAATATTGTATAGCATTTGTATACACAATTACTCTGCCACAAACTATATTGCCGAACACTGTTTATTGTATCCAGAAACAGCTCTGGACTCAGTATAACTAACACTTGATGTTACTTGCATATAACATTTAAATCCATGGCTCTTTATAATCGAGTATATTCATTTCTTAAATGCTAAAGCACGGTTTGATTGCTTCTGCCTGATTTTTTTCTCTCATAGCATATCAATTTTCTATATGCTAAAGCACTGTTTGATTGCTTCTGCCTGCTGACACTAGTTAGTAATTTGAATATGAGTTTTCTCATTTTCCTCACTATATCTGTGAAATAATTGAAGTAGTAGGTTATTACATTATTTTTTCCTTTTTTTTTATTGAATTTGATTACTTCTGTCTGAATTCCATTTTTTTTTCCACTTCAATTTTTTTAATACCTGGTTCTGCGGTATTTATTTTCAAGTACACATTCCTTAGTTTTTTCATTTGAAGGTTTCGTGGTTACCCCATCAACTGAACCAATATCTGAGTGATCTTTCAACCCCCTACTCCTCACCCCCTGAGATTTTCCTTTCAGGAATTTCTCTACACTTGTACTTATAGTACAAACAAAGCACTTGTGGAGTCTGTTTTTTTTTATATACGCTATAACCTCCACCTTGTGTACGGAATAATATATATGTTGTATTGTACAATGTCAGCGTACAGAAGATTTTCCCATGTATGTGAACTGTCGGTATTCGGAAACATTACATACTCTTAACTACTACATGAAAAAGTTTTATTGACAAAATATTAATAATAGTAAAATAAAAGACATTTACAATTGGACTTACTAAAACGCACCTAATTGTCTTGTGGGACCTAGAATATCATCATGTTCCATTAATGTCACTACACTCGTATTTTTGAGAGTTTTGGGTTTTTTACACTTTCCAAATAAAGAATGCGGCCTGAATAAACAGGACATTTGCTTATATATCTGACAGCTGGCATGTATAGGACTGCTGGCATGTATGTATACACACATGTGTGCGCACATACTCATATTATTGGCAAATAAATTCCCAGGTATGGTTCAGGGTGAATCCAGGGGTATAGTTATTGTTAGCTATTATAGTTAGCAATAACTCCCCTATCCCACTGGATGTGAGGTAAGGGGGGTCCAAGCCTCTTTTTTTTGTTCTTTTTACACCCCATAGCCTGCTAAACTGGATGGTGGAGAGGGGTTATATAAAGAAAAAATAGCCTCCCAGGGGTTACTTAATTAGCCCCCACAACACAATGCACAAGGTGGGGAAAGAATGGGTCAATAGTCACCCTCCTTGGCTACTATTTCTGTTCCTTTTTTATCATTACAGGGATGCCCTCTTCCACCTCTGCTGTGTGTTTTTCATGCCTCGTGGAATCCTTACAGAAGTATGCGAGTGCATGCTTACCTGTTGCGAGTAGGAACCAAACAGAGGTACAAGGTGGGGCAAAATAAATACAAAAATGTAGCTATTCAGCATAGGGCTGAAGAGCCACCGATAGCCACATCTTTCTCTACATTACATGACTCTCCAAGATTAAGGCCACCCATGTACAAGTTCAACAGGCAGCACTGAATGTGTGGATTTGTCCGGTTTCTGCTTTTCTTTATATAAAGTGGTTCTTGAAAAGGTACTGGTTTATTAGGCACTTCTTTTTATATTAAACCAAGGTGGAACAGTATGTCCTCTAGGTTGTATATCTCATATGTTCCTTCACATCTTAGGTCCTTTGAGGTCCTCTGAGCTCATAACCACAAATGACAAAAATGAGACAATTTGGATAGGGGACTATATTATGTTTTAGAGCTCTCCATAACTTTACTAGCAGGCATTACAATACACTAGTATATGTTTTTAAAATAAATTAAATAATAATAACATGTATTAGGAACAGGTTTTCTCTAACAGACATCTTTTAGTGTTCATTTCTGGTTTTCTAAGCAGACTATAACATCTGGGAAAAAATAGGCAGCTTAATAAACCAGTACTTGAAGCTAATATGGCAAATACTTCCACTGACACTACGTCCCTCCCTGTAGTGCTCAGATAAGCAGGGATCATTGCGATCCAGACACTACAGAACACCAACAAGCTGAAGGTGATGTACTTGGCTTCATTAAAACTGTCTGGTAAAGTTCTCACCATAAATGCCAGCACAAAACTCCCAGAAGCTAGAATTCCCATATAACCCAAAACAGTACAGGAAGCTAAAATAGAGCCTTCATTACACTGAATGATGATAACGCCAGGGTACGTGTCCATGTCAAACTCTCGGAAAGGGGGAGAAATAGCTAACCATATAGCACTAATCAAAACCTGGACTGAGGAGCATATCAGGACTATAGAATTAGATACTTTCATCCCCAACCATTTCCTCCAGTGGCTTCCAGGTTTTATAGCTTTGAAGGCAATGCAAACCATGATGGTCTTGGCCAACAGAGAAGACACAGCTATGGAGAAGATGATTCCAAAAGAGGTTTCACGCAACATGCAGGCTATATCCACAGGACATCCGATGAACAAAAAGATGCAGAGGAAGCTTAACATAATGCACACGAGTAGAAGGAAGCTAAGGTTCCGGTTATTCGATTTGACAATTGGAGTTTCTCTGAAATAAATAAAGATTCCCAATATGGAACAAGTAATACATGAAAAGAATACTGACATAAAAGTAAATAATTGAGCAATCATGTCCTCTTCATATGACAGAAAGTCAAATGTTTTGGGAATACACTTTATTTTTCTCTCATCCGGCCATTCATAGTCAGGACACTTCTGGCAACTGTCACTGTCTATAATAACAGAGAAAAAGATGAAGGCACCATTTTGAAGTGATTAGATTGCAACCCACCATGGACATTATACAAGATCATTTAAAATGGAATCATTGTGATGAAATGTCAGGCCGTAGGAAGAACAGAAGAAATAAATATGTTGTTAGACTTATTCTATCGATATCAAGAACAGCCCCGGAGGGAAAGAATTGGACAGAGGGGCCACATGAATGTAGTGCGGACGAGGTACCCATGGTCAAGCCGGTTTAAGGGGTTAAGGCATGACTAAGCGGAAATTTTAGCACTGAAGGAGTTAAGTTTGTGGCACATGCAGGGCCAGAAGGGAGGGGGTAATTACCCTCCCTGGGGGGTATATAAGGAACGGTCGTGGCCTCTAGGGGCAATTATTTTCAAGAGATTTTTCCCGCCCATCCCTCCCCTAATGTTGGCATTTGCCGGGTACTCTGGTTTGTTAAGCTGGTACGGTGCAGGAGTTGACCATCTAGGTATGGTTACTTGTGGTGCACAGAGGTGTAAGTGCAGGACACTCCAGGGGCATGCGCCTCTGTGAATCGTAAGGTCATGTGACTGCCGCGCTAGGGGACGCCGGCAGTTCCAGCAGAGATACAGGTGGACACGCCCATACCAGCAGGGATACAGGTGGACACGCCCATACCAGCAGGTTATTAATTCGGTTATTAAGAGGTTATTAATGGTTACAATTGGTTATGTTGTCTTTTGTTTTGACAATAAATTATTGATATATATTGTGTCAAATTTGTGTGTTTATAATATTTGACACTTTGTGACATTTAATAAAGGTTGAGTGTCGTGGTGCTGAAGTATTTTAAGTCCGCACCGCGGACAAATAATTCCATTCTGATAATAAAATTTTGAAATAAAGAAGTGTCTCTTGTTTTATTTGTAAAAGAGGTACCGAAACTGGACGCTACTTCATTCATGGATATGACATGTTTAGCCTGAAGCTTCGTTGCCTTTCCAGGCAAACACTAAGTATAGTGTAATTGGCGCTTTAAAATCGAATATGGCTGGCACAATGATGACTCTTGGGTCTATGCAGGGGGTTGGAAAAGGCAGTTTTCCCAGTGACTAAAGAGATACCAAAACAGCACCGGTTTTAATTAATCCATGGGTGTCATATTGCAGGCTGAAGGAAACGGGCTCACTCTCCTTGAGCATACACTACCCTGGGTGGACAGTGTCTGGGACAGAGCAGGAATACGGGGCAGCTCGCCAAGTGCCCACTCCATGGCTGCTGTCCTCACTAAGATATGATGAGATTCAATGTTATACTTCTGCGCTCTTTGGTATGAAAGCACAAAAGGCCTTTTAAACGAGGCTACACTGGCTCAGCACAGCTTCCATAGAGTAACTAGGCATCTTGAGGAGGTACAGTGTGAGGGGTGGACCACCTAAGACACAATTTGTCACTGGACAGGGCTAAGTAGGCATACATTTTTGTTTGGTGTATCTTTGCTTCCAACTTATGTTGTCCCTGTTGAGCCTAAATGTGTTAATTTAAAGTATAAAACCTGGGTTTCTGATCTCCTCGCTCACCTATGGCTCTATACGTAACCCTGGCAGTTACTATAACACCAAATATATGTATTCTACTGTATATAATGTGCCATTACCAATAACTTCGGATATTTCACCATCTGAACATGGGACACACTTATAGCAGCAGGTGTGGTATCCTCTGCCAGGGGCTTTTCTGTATCCTGGAGGACAAAAGTCTGTACATCGGGCATTTGGAATCTGGAACATACGAATATAAAATAATATTATTAAATACCTTGTTAATATGCTGATATGGCTGGACATAGTTCATACTTCCCCTCTTGTCATTCTTTTAAATATACCCAGGGATCTACTTTTGTTGACAGTTAGTTGGTTAGCCAGGGGTCTGATCTGTTGGGCATCTTGCTTCCACAATGCTTTGGCTGTCTTCACCACTTCATTGATTACCTATTGCATTCACTTTCCCATAGCTTACTTACTAAGTCTCTCACTAAGCCCCCTTCCCTTGCTCCCTATCTCTCTAATTTCATCTCTTTTCTTAAAACCTTCACATATTTATTTGCCGTAAACCACAGTTACTCTTGTTCTGTCCTTTCTTATTAAACGCTAACCAGAAGCCATCCCAGTGACTCAGTCTCCTAATATGCTTTTCCAACTAATCGAGAGACCTAGGAAACTGTTT
>VKOC01027496.1:0-25150 GCA_009364415.1 Spea multiplicata
AAACCGTATCGGAGGATTCACAGAGACACTTAAATAGAGTATAATTTATGACAGTGTTGTAATTTATGTAATAAAGTATTTATTCTACATTTTACATCACCTTTTTATATTATATTTATATACATATACTCCATACACTCTGCTGGATCCACTCTGCTGTCCATCACCTTAAAGGGGGAGTACTGCCCTAAGTCAGTTCAGTGTTCTTTATCCCTGCAGCCAGGCTCTAGGCAAGGTGAGACGTTAACTGTAGCCACCTTTTCTGTTCTATGAGTTTTTTACACATTTAAAAAGAAGAATCGGTATATTTTATCATACAGAGTGCACTATTATTATTATTTTTCCTTGTCATTTTTTATGTCATTTATTCTACATAACCCATTGGGGTAAGGGTGAGTTACGTTGATATTTACTTCTGTCTCTCCGCTCACTGTTGGTGAGTTGTACCACCAATACATGTCTTTTACTTTACTGCCTAAAATATCTCATCTACTCACAGGTGCCATGATTAGTGATGATTATTATTCACTTCACCTGTCAGTGGTTATAATATTATGGCTGATTATATATATATATATATATTATATAATATATATATAAATATATGTACAAAACATATTATAGATTAGATAACATACTGTTCTCTGCTTTAGTTATAACAATGATATGCATATTTAATTCAGTGCCAATGTCGCTGAATTAACACCTTACTGTCAAGAAGAGTGGACAAAAAATTTCTCCACAGCCATGCAAAAGACTCTTTGCCAGTTATTGCAAATGTTTGATTACAGTTGTTGTTGCCAAGGGTAGCACAACCAGTTATTAGGTTTGGAGGGGCAATTACTCCCTCGGTTTTGATTAACTCTTTACCTTCAATAAATGAAATTATTATTTAAAAGCTGCATTTTGTGTTTATTCACATTGTCTTTGTCTTATATTCAAATGAGTTGAATGATCTGAATAATGAAAACAAATACGCAAAAATAGAGAGGCACAAGATTCTTCAAAAATAAGAAACAGTGGCTTAAAAAGAAAACTAATGTTGCTTCACTCACCTGCCCTAAAAAAGTTAAAGGACTTAATAAAGCCATTGATGACGGTCACGGAGAAATGATTCGGGCTTAATGGTTTACACTATATACACGCTACATTTGGGGTTCGTGATAATTTAACCTCCTTGTTAAGATAGAATTATATCATATTTTAGGGCAACTGGAGGCAGAAACATTAGTTTTCTATTCAAGCCAGTGTTTGTTAGTATTGGGGAATCTTGTTCTGCACCCACAGCAGTAGTGCAGACTAATATTTAATTGTGGAAGCTTGAAGTTTTATTAAACCCCTTAACGGGTGATGACGGTTCAGGGCCGCCACGCAAAAACGGTCTGAGAATGACCTTTGACGGTCCTGAAGCATCATTAAAAAAAGCTTCGAAAGTGATCAACGATCACTTTCCTCGCTTAAATGGCCTTTGCTGTCGATTCAGTAACACCGAGATCGGCATCAGGGGTCGTGTCTGGTTCCTCCACGGGGCGTCAACGTCTGCAATACACTGTATGGCGGTGAACGCCAGTTTTAAAAGAGTTTAGGAGGCGATCAACGACCTGTTGAAAACCTGAATTACGCATGTCCCAAAAGTACCAGCCAAATAACCCGACAAACCCATGCATGTGGGGTATCACTGCACTCAGGAGATGTTGCTGAACACATATTGGTGTGTTGTTTGATAGTGACGCATACAAGGAGCTATGAATTCCTGAAGTTCAATTTGTGTGAAAAAAAAATACAAAAAATGTTGTACACCTTGGGGTGTCTAGTTTTAAAAAATATATAGTTTGATGGGGTAAATTGAATTAGCCGGCTTCAAAGATGCTCCAAAGAGGAGATGGAGGCAGAATGACCAAATGCTGAAAGTCTGTGTTGAAAACCTGAATTACGCAAGTAGCCTTTTACCAGCCAAACAATCTGACAAATCTATGCATGTATCACACATATTGGAGTGTTGTTTGACAGTGACATATACCAGGACCTGTATATTTTTAACTAAATTATAATTTGTGAGAAAAAAAAATTAAATATCACTATTACAAAGTTCGACAAAGTTGTATAATTAGTGTATGGAAAGGGTTACAATACCAGCATTTGAAATACCCTGGGGTGTCTAGTTTTCAAAAATATATGGTTTGATGGGGATAAGCTGGAGAGATGGAGGCAGAATGACCAGATTTGGAAAAAAGATTTGGAAATCATAAAACGCTACTTGTACTTATTGCCCTATAACTGACAAAAAACAGCAAAAGAACATAAAAACATTGGGTATTTCTAAACTCAGGACAAATAAAAGAATCTATTTAGCTAGTTTTTTTACTTGTTTTTGTAGATGAGTAAAAGATTTTTCAAATAAGTTGTTTTTTTCAAATTTTCACCATGTTTTATTATATTTTGTTTATAGTAAATAAGATGATATGATCAAAATAAAGAAAGCCCATGTCCTGAAAAAAACAATATATAACGTGTGGGTACACTAAATGGGTGAGGAGAAAATTACAGCTGAACACAAGCAACACAAAAGTGTTAAAACAGCCTCGGTCCCAAAGGGTACAAAATGAAAAAATAAGCCCGTTCTTAAGGGGTTAATGTAAGATGGATCTATTTTTACTAAGAGGGTAGCTGATAAGTGTAACAGCCTCCCTGCAGAAGTAGATTGAGGTTCACAGAACTAAGATTTTATTTTTTTCTTATCCTCATCTTTGCACCTCTATATTAGTTGGTGTAGTGGTTGAGAGTATTAAAGATATTATTAAAAGTTTAGTTTCATAGTCACCTGAGGTATGAACAAAAAAGCTAACCAAGGTCATTCACACTAAGCTCACATCACTGGAGCTTAATGTCTACTGACTCAGACAGGGGAAACCAGCAGGAAGAAGCGAACCCCAAAAGAGTGGCTTAAGCAACGGGGCAAAAGGATTGACCCTCCAGTGTTTGAGCCAGGGCCTAAGAAGAAGTAAATAAAAATATTCTTACTGTTCTGATTCTCTCTACATGACAGTGAGAAGGAAAAAAAGTGGAGAAAAGAGACAGGCAATGCTTGCAAGTCCTGTGCAGTGGTAAGCAGGAGATGTGTTTGGCCAACAACATCTACTGCAAGTCTTGGAGCTGAGGGTAAGGAAAGAAGCACATCCATTGTGCTGAAACCTCCATATATTTGCAAGAGGAAGAAAGCTAAGATTTGAAGGGGTCACTCAGCAGTCACATACATTAAAGTGCATATAATGGCTGGGGCATCCCTTCAACGCTAGCAGTGAATTAACTGTTTCAACTAGCCTGCAGATTTGTGGTTCAGTTAAGGTTTAATGTTTTTATTACTTTCTTCTGTTTTTCAGATGCAGACATATAACATGTGTTATAGTTATATAGTTCAATTAATAAAGCAGCTTATTTCAATTAGAATTAGTTATCAAATGCAAATTTTATTAATAACAAATAGATGCTGAAGTAATTATATCTGCTATATAAACCATACTGTTTAAACATTGAAATAGACAATAAATTGTATAAACTTTTGTAGGCCATCGAGTGCAGAAACTTGCAAAATATTCAAGCAGAGGGTTTTCACAGCTTTGGTACAGTGGCAATGAAGAAACTAAAGAAGCAGACTTGCAATGATTTACATTAGCACTATTAATGCTGGCAACAATACTGTATGTGATAAGAATTTAATTATGCAAAGTATACAAGACTTTCCTCCCTTAAAACTTTCAAAATACTCGGTCTCCTGTGGATTGGAGGATGTGGATAATCTAGAACTTTTTTTTTTTAATTAAAAAATGGTTTATTAGGGCAATTGATATTTGTACCCTGAATTTTAAAACTCTATACCAGTGGTGCTCAACTCCAGTTATTGAGGAGGGGAAGCAGGCCAGTTGAATTACTTTCTTAACTGAACCCGAGTTCAAGCTGCAGTATCCAAAATGTGTGGCCTCTCTGCGTTCCTCAAGGCCCAGAGTTGTGCACCACAGCTGTGCACTAATCTTCACTGTGAAAACTATGAGAACAGTGCCTTGCAAAAGTATTCACCCCCCTTGGCATTTTTCCTATTTTGTTGCATTACAGCCTGGCATCATTTGATTTACACAACATGCCTACCACTTTGAAAATGCAAAATAGTTTTTATTGTGAAGCAAACAAGAAATAAGACAAAAACAGAAAACCTGAGAGTGCATAACTATTTACCCCTCCCCCAAGTCAATACTTATGTAAAGACACCTTTTCCAACAATTACAGCTGCAAGTCTTTTAGGGTACATCTCTATAAGCTTGGAGCTCCTTCGAATTGAATGGGTTCTGCTGGAATACAGCAATCCTTAAGTCATACCACAGATTCTCAATTGGATTGAGGTCTGGGCTTAAACCTCTCTAATGCTTTAATCTTAAGGTCATTGTCCTGTTGGAGAGACGGAAGACGGTAACCAGGGGAGGGCTGGCAGCCTAAGGCCTGGGGGGCAAATCTAGTCAACTGGTCCATTGCACCATCAAAGCGGCTGCGAGCGACATTGAAAGCGGCCCTCGTGCGGCAGTCACACCACCAGCACCAAATGAAATTAAAGTGGCCGGCATGCACGCACCGCATGCCTCAGCTCTTCATCGCACCACTTTTAACACGTGGGAAGAGGAGCTGAGGCATGGCCGTTGGGTCTGACTGCCGCACGATGCAGGGGGGTACCTAGAGTATTTGGCACCTGTGGCAGACCCTGTATGTGGCACCCCCCCACACACACACATACACACTTTAAAACTGCATAGTTTCTATGGTTAGGCAAACATTGACAGGGGTTCAGCATATTTGTTATCATTATATGCTTAGGGATTACGCTGTACCACCGTCAATGTGTGCCTATACACCGAGCCAGACACTGACAACCCCTATCACTATATACTAAGCCAAACATTGATGTGGTGTAGGCTTACCACTTTAGTGACTGGCATAGTATATAGTAGGGATGCACCGAAATGAAAATACTTTATTAAAAGTAACACCAAAATTAGATATATATATATATACACACACATATATATAACAACAATCACGATCCTATCATGCCCAGGTTCTAGCATGTGCTGGCTGACTTAGCATGATAGGAGTGTGATTGCTGTTTGCAATTATATATATATATTAATACTGTCATTGAATTATTCTGTCCAATAAAAGTGTTAACACACTAAAGTTGGACCAAAAAATAATTTATAACAGCAATCACACTCCTATCATGCCTAGGCAGCCACTACATGCTGGAATCTGGGCATGAAAGGAATGTGATTACGGACTCCCTATGCCAAGCTATCCCCCAACACTTCCATGCTATCTGAAACCCTCATTCACAAACATTCAGCATAACACCCATCACTCTCACACACTTACATTCAGCATAACACCCATCACTCTCACACACTTACATTCAGCATAACACCCATCACTCTCACTAATCCACTCTCTCCTACCTTTTCTTCTTTCACTCTCACTTTTCCTCTTCCTCCTCTTCTTCTTCTTTTCCTGTCCTTCCGGTGTACTGTACTGAGCGCGGAAGACGGTGGGCGTGGCTTCAGTGTTGTGCGCCGGGATTTGACATCAAGTCCCGGCGCACAGCCACAGTTGCCGCGCGCACCGTTTCTGAAGGCTTGCCGGCATGGTGGCAGCCCTCAGATGAGCGGCAGCCAGGGCGGACCTCCCCCCCCGCCAGGTACGCATAACGGCCGCATTCAATGCTGCTCGCGGCCGCTTAGTTTTTAACTTTGCGGCCGCAGCAGCATTGAATGCTCGTCTGCGTCGTCCGTCCGGCCCACTGGCCCGGATTTAGGGCGGCCTGGGGGGCAATTGCCCCCCGGCCCAGCCCGCCCCTGGTTGCAGCCCTACAAGCCATCTGAACGACCAACAAGCTCTTCAGTTCAACTCGACCAACTCTTCACCATCCAAGCAGTCCTTTCCTACGGTTCCACCTCCACTCAACCACAGACTAGATTGTGAGCTTACAAGAGCACAGCCCTCTTCCCCTTTCGTACCAGTTTGTTATTGTTTGTGACTTTAAAATATTTCACGTACTATGTTGTAACAGCGCTATGGAAGCTGCTTTTGCTTTATAAATAAATGTAATATATCACATGTTCCACTGTTCCAGACAAAGTATCTAGAAAGAACAAAAGTATAAAAATCTAATAGATGTCCAGGAGTAAATTAAATTGCAGGAGCGCGGTCATCATATCCTAAAAGAATTGCACCGTAAAACAGAGCTTTAACAAAAGAGGGTTTTTTTTTTTTTAAAGAGGCGTTACTGAACTTTGATGAAAAAGGCTAAAAACTGGTTGGTCAATTTATATCTGGTTGCTATTGCACATCGACACTGAACATAAAAGCAAATGTCACACAATGGAATACTTATGACATATCTCCAAGAAATACATAACACTTATAAGTAGAAATGCACAGACACAGATGAATCCATCTATGAACAGTACCTGTACACAAGTTCACCTTAACTCAATTATTCATTAACTGAGCCTTAAACAGTTCTTAAAATGCTACCCATAAATATACCCTGTAGGAACAAGACGTGCTTATTATATTGACAAGGAGTCCACTATTAAGTGCTCCTATAGATTACAGAGTACATCAGTTACACCTCTGTACTAAAATTAAAAATGTGTACATTTGCACTAATACAACTAACAGGAGGTATAAAGAATTGTACAATAAACGTTTGGGAATGGGAAAAGGTACACAGACCACACAAATTTAAACACAGAAGTTTTCAAAGACAATACTTTAGGTTTTAGTCTATAGGAGACAGAATTATTTGGTTCGTAGAACAATTCCTTGACAGTATAAATGACTTGACTTGCAGACCCGAAGATTATTTTGTTTTTTTACAGCCGCCATTTTTCTTGCATAATACAGAGGACTTTCTGGATGCTTCAAAATTCCAGTCAACAGGATTCAGAAGTTGATGCGTCTTCTTGTATGTCCAATATGGGTTCATTACAAGCGTAACCAATGTCAGCCCAATCATAAAAAATGCCAGATATAATGAGGGAGTTATCCTTACTAAACTATCCCAATTACAAAAACATACCCACCATATGTGGTAGGTAAGGATGATACGACAATGAAACATGTGAATCATTAGCCACTGATTTGCCTTCCAAAATAAGGTATCTGACCAGCCAGCCTGAAAGAAAAAAATAGAGAGTAATGAGTATGTGGAAAGTGAATGCTAACAGATTAACAAACCAAAGCAACATCTCACTAATGGTCAAAGCTCCCACATCCCAACGAGGAGATGGCCAGTTACATGAGCAGAATTGCTCTTAAAAGTTTAAAATTCCATCACAGGAATTAGTTAAGCGGAGTGCCAGAGGGCCTAGGTGCCAATGTCAGAAGGAAGCCTTCTATATCTGAGAAAATAAAAGGCCCGCTATTGTGCTTTTAAAGGCTGGTTGTGCCTCCACTTTCTACGAACTGCCACATTAGCCCGGGAAGGTTCACAGCTGCACTCAATCCTGAAAACTAACTGCTGGGGAGAAAGAATTGGGCATGTGTGAACGCTTTATCTCAGCACGGACAGCGGGTTCATTCTGTCCATGCTGAAACAACTGCTGTGTTTTATATGGCACTTGCCGGACTGTCTAAAATGAGAAGTGTACTTGTACTGCACATGACCATTTTTCATGAGAACACCTTTGAATCATAAATAGCACAAACATGAAAGCATAATGCAAAGTGAATTTTAAAACCTGAAATCCCTACATGGGCAACTTTGTCCTCTAGTTGCTGGACTGCAGTCATGCCAGACGAGGTGGGTCATCAGTAACCTGTCACCAGATAAAAACTACTATTCCCGGATTATAATCATCCCATTACATGAGCATACACCAGGCACCCCAACAATATCTAGTGTTAAGACAATCTGTCACCTTAACAATATTTGAGGATCTCAACAAGGTGAAACCAGAAGTGTGCCCCCCACCTCCTCTGTTGCTCTGTTATAATTTCTTTATAATATAATAACACTCGCTTAACGTTTTGTCTGTGTGGAACTGAAACTCTCCCTCCTCTGCGTGTAAACACTAAAAAAACCTCTTCTGCAGACAACGAAACCTTGGCCTATTTATGGTATCCATTAAATACATTATGTATGCAGCCAATGGGCGACTAGTCCTTAACGCCTACTCAAAGCAGTCATATTTTACTGGATCAGCCATTCATTGAGGATATTATGTCTAGGGCATCTAGCAGGATGATATTTTATATGGAGCCTGGGAAATAATTAAGCCAAGCCCATAAAGATAACAAGCTAGAACATAAGCTGTATTTGTGTCTTCAGATTTTCAGACAATTTTGCAACTGCCCCATTATAGGTAAAAACACTCGCTAAATGGCTTATGATTGACTCCTTGTAGAAATATGACAGGTGCAGCTGCAAAATAACTCCTGCGTCATAAATTGTCAAAGACAGTTGTCTTTAATAAGACAGCTAAAAATGCAGTTCTCAAAAGTTACCTTTAGCAGCATCCAGGATATACAGGTAAAAGGTGTACTCATCTCAAGTAACAGAACGACCATGGCCAAATAATGTCCAGCCGTGCTATATAATACGCATCCAAAATAACCCATAAAAGCAAAAAAATGGTGAACAGCAAGGAAAATGTCACATGTCCAAAACAGGATATTGAACGCGTGAAGGGCTAGGTTTTCAAACAGAAAAAAGCCTGTTGCGATGAGGATAATAAACCAAGACCAGTTCTGCTGCGCCCCAACCTTGTCACCACTAAGTACCGGATCTATCAGTAAGGCTGTCAACCCAGCAAATGTGCACTGAATTCCAAACACAGCCCGCGTGGCTGCGAGATCCCAAAACACCTTCTCCTTGGCAGACAGGGAGCAGTACGTCTCACATAGGATAACGGACACGACATGGCATATTAAAAAGATTCCCAGGTAAACCAGGAAACCACACGTCATCACAAGTAAGCAGGAGTTCCATGTAGAATAATCCAAAGTGGCCAGTGCACCTGCAATGCTTTTATACGATAACATTTTTTGGCAGGGGCGGAAGATCTGGTGTCTCTCTCTTTCAGGCTATGGGTCCTGTAATATGGAAACCATAACCGACACGTAATCTGAAATATACAAAAGAGGAAACGAGATGTTATTGAAGAGTTTTTTTATACATTCCATCGTGCTACTTTAGCATCTGATCTGCAACACGACTGAATATTAAGGTAGTTCCTGATTAAGGCACATCTCTAAAGACAGAGATTTCCTTTTTTTAACGACTTCGGAATGCAGTTTGACACACCTAGTCGTAGGCACAACATCACAATATACAAACAAGGTGTTGGTCCTCATTTAACTTATGCAGGTGACAGTGTCAGAAACAACGATGTGAAACAAAACACATTTACGACATTTTTTAAAATGAAAGAAGCGGAAGGTATAAGAAGAAGATTAAATTAATAGTCAACATGACGCAATTTTTGATCAGCTTTTTGTTAGACTATGTACATTACTTTGTATCACTTTATTTAGCCAAAGTTTTCTTGTTTGGAAAATGACTTGGTTTCCTTAATTCGCAGTATTCATGTTTTGTTTATGACACCGTGCAGTATAGTAAAGCATCAAAAGTCACACTATGGGAAGTCAATACATTATACAACACGGATTGAATTACCAGCCAGAAGCACTTTACACGATCCTGTTAGAATACAAAGGTTTTACGAAGGCAGTTATAGTAAATGACTGTCCCTGTTCGAAAGAGTTAACAACAAACAATAGAAATACCGGATTCTGTTTTGTAACACAATAGCTGAAAGTATTTTCATCAATGCAACTAAAGCAGCTCACTAGGCAACGTTAACCACACAATGAAATAAAAGCATGCAAACGATTCAACCAGCAACATTAGGTTTTTAAATACCGCATTAGAACGCTGGTGTTAAGCACTTCATACAGAATCCCAGCAACACACCGTGCTCATTGCATTCTGAACTTGAAGCGCTCTACAGTAAACACGTGATCACCACACGCTCCTTCACACACTTCCTGCTTTCCCGGAACGCTCCATTTGGTCGTCATGTAACAGGGGGGTGTAGCAGGATCGTACCATTCTGCAACCGCGGATGCAGTAAGAGTTTATTGATGCGCATCAGGCAAACAGCCGTGGGATAGATGCATAGGGATTTGCAGTTCTCAGTGCATTTTTGTAATCAAGTTTCTGGCTGGAATTTGGGGTAGTTTCCCACATAAGTGTTGGTGAAGGTTTTAGAGATTGCCTCAGGAGCAAGCAGGAAAATAGTTCCACAGACTGAGAAATTAAAGGCTCCCTCGATGTCTTCTGGCTTGCCTTATGCCTTTTCTATTACTGGTATTAAACAGCATTAAAATGGGTTCTCCCAGCAGTAGGTCACAATGGGGATTACAAATAAAGGGCAATTTCAATGCAACACTTGAAAACAGCCATTATCAGCATGTTAGGAATCCATTGAGCAGGAACATTCAATTGGTTTCTATGGTTACAATATACCTCCCAACATTCCCCCTTTAAGAAAGACAGTCCCGCTTCTGGCATCAAGTACCTCCAATCTATTTTTCCTCTCGTAACCTCCCTCTTTCCTATTATCTCCGAAAGTTTAGTGGATATGATGAGTGTATCACAATGTTCTATGGCCCTAAAAGTTACAATAACACACAAACAACAGGGAGAACAGTTTCCCTTGGAGGACAATTATTGCATGCTATACATACCCCAAGGTCAGATTGCAGAGCCTGTGTTTTCACAAGTCCAACTGTCACACCAACTTGTGTAGTGCATACATGGACTTGCTACCCGGTAGAGATGGTATGGCCAATTTCAGTATGAGAGGGGTTAATTCGATTGTATGGCATGTGGTGCCAAAAGGTCTTGTAAGATAAATTTGTCTTTTGAAGCTCGGACTCCAAACAGAGCCTTCTACAAGGTGTGAAATCCTACAGTGGAGCTGCCGCTTTGTCCAGGTTCAAATGTAGACGACCATATGCCTGTATCCCCTCATAGATACTGGATTCTTTGATACGCTAAGTGACCACTAGCAGTCAGGAAAACCATTTCATATCCAGGTCATATCCAACACATATCCATAAAAACTCATATATTCCTTATCATTCCTCCTTGTGTGCATACCTAGAGCGGGGAAAGCGCACCCTACAAACAAGAGTACAAGAGTACAAACACCTCCAAGAGTACAAACATGGCGGCGCCCTTAACCAGTTTGGAAGGAATTGTGAAGTCTATGATGTTTAGTCATAAGTAGCAAGTGTGACATATCTATGGACTTTACAATTTACAGGAAATTCATAAGTGCATGAATTATGGCTGTGGCGAGCACAGGAGGGACGATAAAATGAAAATAAGTTATTTGGACTGATATGTTTCCACCACACAAGGGGGAGGTCACTTATGGTACACCTTCCCTCCGCTTATACCACCTCTGGGCCGGCTTGGAAACTCGAGATGAACTGGGAAAGTGTATAAAATTAACGAGAGATGGGTCAGTGTGCTTACTAGGGGCCAAGATCTAATTTTGAGTAAGTCGCCATCTTTCCTTGCCGGAGCCCTACGGACAGAAAAACTGTTACTTGACCATCTAAGTGAGTAGTTAGGTTTTCTGTGATTTTCTCCTTTTTATTTTTATCTGTTGGTGTAAATCTGTTATCTTTTTTGTATGCACTGTGATTTTTTTCATTCATAATAAATATTCCTTTATTAAGTTCTGCCTTTGTCTGGTAAAGACTCACGTTACCTGATTAGACCATTGTATTGGTAATTTTAAAACACGTAATTATTTTGTTAAAATATATTGTGTGGGGTTTTTTTATAGTCTGATTCGCTTGGGGTACCAAGACACCCCATTTCTAAATTGTCTTGGTGGTGGCAGCGTTATTTTGATATTTGGTATATCATTATAGTTAATTGCGGGTGGTATTAAGGGTGGATATTTGTATTTTTATCACTATTTCCGGTCTAGGGCAGACAGATTTTATTTTGGAAGAGTGACTTCTATAGTGGGGGTGTCAGGGACACGTAACTGTCCCTTTAAATGTGACATCACATTATACCCCAGCGTATCTAAGGCCCAGCTACTGCACATGTGGAAACAATGGAAACACACACTGTGCCAATGAAGTGCCAAGTTGTCGTTACATTGGACTGCTGGCAAGTGGCATGTAGTTCCTGTTCAAGACTCTGCCATTTATATGAGGGCAATTGGCAAAAATATGATGAGGGGCACAACACAATATTACCTAGGTACCTAATCCCCTCTAAGATGACCTAAATTGCTACTAGGCATTGCACTTTAAGACATATTCTTGTTGTGTGGTGTTGCAGTCCTCTCACTAACTGGTACAAGCCGACTGACTGGCCACATAACATGGAAGGAAAAGAAAGGGAGGCCTGTGAACTAAGAGAAGAAGGCAACTGAACAGCCAATCAGAACGCACCCTACACCCATAAGCCCTCTCACTCTTCCTGCCTGGGTACAGATGGAGACTGGGTGAGAGGAGCCGGATCAGCACTGTATTAATGACATAATAAACATACCTGTTATATAGCTGGATCCTCTCTGCTAGCCTCTGACAGTCCCTGACATTAATCCAGAACTCAAAAGCAGCACAGGCTACTACCAGTCAAGTAAGCCTACTATAGGATAGAAATCCCAGGGTATTTGGATAGATTGACATTATGAAATACAAAAACCGCATGTAATTGGGTATAAATATTTATACAAATACAAAGTGTTCTTGCAAACATTAGTGTATGTTGAAACCGCCCCTTTTAATTATAAAAAAGCACCATAACCGGCTTCTTGTGACATTGTTAGCAACATTAATTTAATAGAGTTTCCTAAATTACAGGGTGAAAAGTTTGACGTAAGCAGATAATTAATTCTGGTTAGAGAGTGAATTAAAAGTAGGATATAGGGAAGAAGAAGTGGAAAGATTGGGATATGATTTGGAAGAATTCATAGGAACAACATTGTCCATCCTGACAGCCCCAATATAAATATCTGGGAGGGTGTGGGAAGGGGCAAATGTATATTGGGGGATTCTACTGAAAGGGAGACACTATGAAAATGAAAGTGCATCTGATGCTCAAGTCTACCTTTAATGGAATGCTGGGCAGGCCTTCATTTTTTCAGGGTTTATTATCAATCCAGCCCTGTACTGGTCTCGATGCTTCAAACCTTTACTTTGTCAAAGCCTTCTCTTCAAAAGACGCACCAAAACTTACAATAGGTGATATATGGTAATCTATTTCCATTCTTTATTGGTGTGTGATTTGGTGAAAATATGGTCCAAATAAAGCTTGTATTTGCAAGCTTGGCACAAAATCACTGATACATTTTATTGTATCCTTTCAATGAGCTGAAGATGCCATAGATATACATTGTTGCAATTGTAGTGGGGAAATCTGCAACATTCATTTTAAGCATTTTGATTATTTTAAGTCGTATGATATCCGTACCATTAAGACTACTGATTTGTATAATGTGGTATGGAACCCCTTCCCACTCCACCATTAGAACAATGCTGAGACCCAGATGGTATTATTATTTATACATGTTACTTTTAGAGCACCATGAGATGCCATAGTGGTATTGAAATAGAGGAGAAGACCTCTTTGGTGAAACACTGCAATCAAAAGGGCAATTCTGAAATTAGATGTGTACATCCCAGTAAAAACTCAAAAAATCAAACCCAATACAAAAAAGTTCAGACAATTCATTTCTACTGATAACAAGGGTAGATACAGTAATATCCATGACAATCAAGGATATTTTCTTGCGAGGGGTAAGTTAAACAAATGATGTGTAATTATATCACTTGCTGACTGCATTTATGTCTAGGGCCACCATCTATTCTATTGAGTGCAGGAACAACATAACCTGGAACGCCCTTTAGAAGAATGTCCAGCGGCCACACAGTCCTACATAGTGTACATAGGCTAGCTGGAAAGATCAGATCTGCCCCCAGTTTTGTAGCAGAGAGGTTGCAGCCCAATACTTGGCCAGAATAGCACAATCCACTGGTAGCATATACACGATTGGCTGCTGCTACTACTTCCATTTATTTTAGTGGGATCATCAGCTAGATCAGCGAGAATGGAGTTTCTACAATGAATGTGCAAGTGCAAGAAGCATATTGAGAAATGCTCCCTGGCTTCAGTTGCAGTATCTGGAGGTGAAGTTAAATGAGACTGTTTCTCTAACTCCTATAACTAAAGATTGATATAAATGCAAAATGGATGCCTGTATGCACGTAACACAAAGGCAGTACTGTAGGGCTTCTTTATAATCTCTATGCAGCTGGAAAATGTTACAATAACACTATTATTAAATCTAAATAATAGAATTTTCTGATAACACAGGGTCCCTATAGAAAATACAGGACAGGAAACGTGGGGGAAAATTATATAAAAGAATCACATATTTTGTAGGCCGGATTTTGATTATAAATAATAATGAATATCATGTGTTTAAGGGATGAAGCCCTCTCATATGTAGTACATCACAGCAGTCTGACCACCAGCAGCCAGACCCATCTGCCATTGCATGTGAAACAGCAAAGCCTTAAAGAGCTACATTTACACAGTAATGACCATACCATACCACAGTTTCTTCGAGGCACGAGAGTAAACCACTCCTTGCTCGCTTCCCCTCCAACAAGTGCGTGTCCTGTGTTGGGGTAAATACAAAGTATGTATATTTGAGAGAGGAGAAGTATATACAACATCCTGCAATATTAGCAGGACTGCCCATTGACATCATTGAGAGCAACTCACAGCTACACTCAGATCTATATTGTTACTGACTTTTCTTGCAGTTGGGTTGACAAGACCTGTCTTTCACAAAACAATGCTAACTGCTTATTATATTTTGATTCAAGATTTATTCTTGTATGAGATTTATTCTTAGTATAAAATCTCATTTTACTCATCAATGATAATGTTTGGTGGCTTGTAGCATACACCTACAAGTAATCTGAGACCATTTTAATGTCTATGCTGGTCTCCATCTATAGTATCTCCACATTAGTACCAGTGCCATACATATCTTCCTTACTAGGCTTTGATTTAGGGTTCATGTATATACAAACCTTTTCTGTTTATTGTGTCCCTTCAAAAAAAGTGAGAAACCTTGTAAGTTCATCAGTTTACAAAGACTTCATGGCTGCATGTTTTATGTTATGTACTTCCTTATTGCCTGTGCTAACCCCACCACTGCTCTCACATCCTTTTCCCAAAGCTAGAACCCCCTTCCAATCTACTTAAGCTACCACTCCATTTCTACCTTTGTCCTCCTCCAGAACCTAGTTTAAAAAACCTCCATCCCTTTAACCATCCTCTCTCCTAATATTGCAGCCCCCTCATCATTTAGGTACAGTTTATCCCTTCTATAGAGACTGTAGCTGACTGCAAAGTCTACAAGTGCTCCAAAAACCCAAATCCCTCTTTCTTACACCACTTTCTCAGTGGAACTGGTAATATTTCAGAGAATATTTTCTTGGAGGTCCTTATCTTAAGCTTGTGCCCTAAAATCATTTTTAAAGACCTCACCTGCCACTAACTTTGACATTAGTACCAATGTGTACTAAGTCTGTTGAATCATACCCAACGCCCTCCCAGTAATCTGTCTACCCTGTCGGCTACAGGGATTTCTAGGGACCTTATTATGGCTGATCAACTTTCCATCCATTAATCTCTGATTCTGTTGTTCAAGAATCAGTAACCCTCTTGGTCACCATTAATTTGGTGCATCATGAACTTTTTAAGTTTCAACCTGGTTTACTCTCTGCTGTTCTCTTTGTTATTTAGCCACATAATTTCAGGAGTCGGAACCCTTACAGAAAATATTTCTGGCTGGGTTGAAAACATCCTTAAACCCTTAGTAAAGGGATTGCCCAGTTACCTCCAAGACATCACCGATCTTCTCAACAAACTTACCAACATCGGCACAGTTCCTGAGGGCACCATTCTTGCTACCATGGATGTAGAATCCCTCTACACCAACATTCCCCATTGTGACGGTATAGCAGCTTGCCGCAAATACCTAGAACAGGAGAACCTAGGAATGGAACCCATTACACGACTAATACATTTTATCCTCAACCACAACTACTTCACATTTGGACAGGACTTTTATCTCCAAAAAATGGGGACTGCAATGGGCACACGAATGGCACCACAATATGCCAATTTATTCATGGCCAGACTGGAGGAGGACTACATCTCCACCTGCCATAACAAACCGCTGGTATATCTCCGCTACATCGATGATATACTAATCATCTGGACTGGTAGCGAAGAGGAACTCCTCAGATTTCATGAAGGCTATAATGCCTTTCATCCCACTATAAACCTGAAACTGAGCTACTCCCGCACTAACATCCAGTTCCTGGACACTACCATCTACATAAAGAACAAGTCCATTCAGACTTCACTCTACCGCAAACCAACAGATAGACCAACCTATCTGAAACACAACAGCTTCCATCCCAGACATACCAAAAACTCAATCATATACAGTCAAGCCATTCGATATAACCGCATCTGTTCGGACAGAGATAAACACCTCCAGAATCTCAGGGAGGAATTCATAAACCATGGGTACAGTAGAAAAATCACAGACACCCAAATACAGAAAGCCATCAATATCCCCAGAGGAAACCTCCTGAGATACCAGCAGCCACAAAAAAGAGATAGAGTACCATTAGTGGTCACCTATAATCCACAAATGGAAGCCCTGCGCAAGATCTCAAAGGAACTACAAGAAATCTTGCACACTGATGAAAGACTTCGGACGATATTCCCACATCCCCCACTGCTCTCATTCAAACAGCCTCCCAATCTCAAGCAATGTATAGTGAGGAGCACCCTTCACAGGCGAACAGCGAATGCTACCTCTCCCTGCCAACGAAAGAGATGTGAGACCTGTGCACACATCCTTCCCACAGATCAAATACAGATACCAGGCTCACACTTACACCACAAAACCAATGGCTGCTTTACGTGCAAATCATCTAACGTGGTGTACCTTATCATGTGTGCTAAGTGCCCGACAGCGATGTACGTGGGGGAAACAGGCCAAGCATTACACAAACGGTTTAATTCCCACAGACATACCATCAAACAGAAAAAATAGATACACCTGTTGGAGAACACTTCTGTCAGCCTGGACACAGCATTCAGGATGTGAAGCTGTCAGTACTGATGGGATCGTTCCGCACCCAGAGGGAGAGAAAGATATGGGAGATCAAACTAATATACCGTTTTAATACCCTAATTACTGGCCTCAACAGAGACAGAGAATTCATCTCCCATTATAACATCACCAACCATTAATCCTCCCACAATTCGAATTCACTCCAAACAACTTATTCCTGAGAACATTTGACACCTTCATGGATCTGGCATATGTCTAATGGTTTTATGGCCCCTCTAACCAGGGAGTGAACTGACCAACGATGCTTTAATTGAACCATATCTGTCCATTGGATCTCTGCTAGTCCAACTAATTTACTGCTGGACAAATTCCCCAATACCTCTGTGTTTATCTAATGTCTTTGTTAATGTGTGAATTGTGCTTTTGTATTTAGACAAGTCTTTGTTAGCTTCATTAATGCCTGAGGAAGGGACCTAACAACTTGGTCTCGAAAGCTCGCAATCAAACTCTCAGTTAGCCAATAAATGGTATCATTTTTACTATACTTTTCTCTTATTTAGCCACACACACACAATCCTGTTATTAGTTGGACCATTACCTTTTTTTTCCAATTTCTGCAAATTATCCTGCCTTACTAGTTCTATTACTACATCATCCTCCAAACCCTCTGAAACTCCAAATCAGATGCCAGGCAGAATATGGGATATACAACTGGGTAACTGATTCCCTTCTATGAGTTTATACACCCAACATATGACAGGGCAGCACTTTATATGTGATGCTTAAAAAATATTGTAGAACCCTCAATATACACTGTATGACCAAAAGTATGCGGACAACCTTCCTAATTAACCACACTCATTGCTAACAGTATAACATATGCACATGGTCATGCCATCTCCATAGACAAACACTGGTAGTGGGTCATACTGTGGAGCTCAGTGACTTTGAATATAGTACTGTCATAGGATGCCACCTTTGCCACAAGTCAGTTTGTGAAATTTCTGCCCTGCTAAATCTGCCCTGGTACACTGTAAATACTATTATTGTGAAATGGAAGCATCTAGGAGTCACGACAGGTCAGCCACAAAGTGGTAGACCACACAACACTCACAGAGCGGGGCTGCCAAGTGTGTTGGAAGCTTTGGGAAATGGGTTTTCAAGGCTGACCAGCTGCACACAAACCAAAAATAACTATGCGCACAGCCAGGAGTGGGCTGGAGCAGCGGAAACATGTTCTCTGGAGTATCATGCTTAACTAGAATTCTGAAGGACGAATGTTGGTCTGGCAAAGAATGCTACTTGCCTGAATGCATAGTGCCTATTGTAAAGATTGGTGGATGAGGGATAATGATCTTGGGCTGTATTTCAGTATTTGGGATAGCCCCCCTAGTTCCAGTAAAGGGTAATGCTAATGCTTCCTCACACAAATACATTTTAGACAATTGTATGCTTTCAACTTGTGGCACCAGTTTAGGGAAGGCCCTTTCCTGTTCCAGCATGACTGTGCCCCTATGCACAAAGACATGGTTTGATATGGTTTGACAAGTTGCCTGTGGAGGCACTTGGGCCGACTGCAAAGAGCCCTGACCATAACCCCCATTGAACACCTTGGTCATATGGTGTATCTAATAAGCCTGAGTCAACCCCGTACCTGCTTGCAAGGCAGAGGTTTGTACAGCTACCAGCACAGACCTCTTTACAATGCTTCAGGTAATGGTTGCTCTTAAGGACTACAAGCAACAGCATGCAATCTTTTATCATCATACATTTAAAATACCACATCAAACATCAGGATCACTGTGCAAAGTGGAATATACTGTACTTAAATAATCTGACTCAAGAATCCGTAATTATAACACGTGGGTAGTGTTTTTAAACACAGATTTACTATGGTCGTTAAGATATTGTTGTTAAGAAATATTCTTAAGTATTTGGCTAAGCTTTATATTAAAGTGATCAATAGCAAAATGGGGTGCACAAAAAATACAAGTCTTATAAACATAATTTTATTGTTTTTCGCTATTAATATATACAATACATTGATAAACATGGCTTTTGTTCTGCCTTTGTTGATAGAATGTTACCGGTATAAAAAGATGTATATATTGCACTTAAAAATGTATTCCTGTACCGAAAACATTTTACCACTGGCAGTAGACATCTGTATACATTATATATATATATATATTTATACATACTCTTCTATTGGATCAAAGGAGAAACAAACAGTGAATTATACATGTCATACTATAGTACATATTATATTGTGGATTCAATGTGTTTTTGTTATAGGCCCTGTTTCAAATAGTAGCGGCTGGTTTATTCATGATACTGTAAAAACAGATGATACCAAAACTGTATTAACATGATGTCAAATTAACATCTGTAAGCTATAAACACTGTGGCGATTCTCCTAAACCAGTTGAGAGAGGTGAGCAAAACATTACAAAATAATGACTGCTACACAACTCGCTTCGACATTAGTACGACAAGCTATATGTGTTGGTTAACATACAGTTTAACGTATGTCTTTTTCATTTGCGGAAGTGAAAAGATTTTACTGTTCATCATAGAACCATTGGTCTACTGTACCATCCTGGCCATCTATGTGTTGTATTTCAAAATATCTTATCATTCATGCAGCCCACAATTTGGGCTTAAAATAAGCAGCAAGTGATAAATACAAATAATCCATTTCGAATAGCTATAAAAATGTGAATAGCAGGATTGAATAAGATGACATCTTCACCGTCATAGGAAAGTCTGTTAAAAGCATTCAATGGACCAATATACAAATCGTTTCGATAATATACACATATGTGCAAGTGATACTAGTTTTGGCACAATCATATGGGTTTTATAACGAAAAGGATACTCAATGAATCCCTTCCCCTTACTAATTTTGAGATCATAAAACATGGACCGTGTCTGCAAAATAAGGCATACATCCCCTAAAACAAGTCAGTACCATAGCAGTGAAAATGACAATTGCATTATGGTTCATAAACATTTAATTAGAGCAACTTCTCTCTTTAAATGTGTATAATATAATACGGTTATATATATATATATGTTTTATTTAATACCTATACATTCATCCTTTTACAATGTTTTGACTTTTATTATATTTTTAAGGCGGTTTGGTAATACATCCTTTCAGATATGAATCTCAATTTGTATTTTTAAATCTATACAGATAAATACTTTATCTGATACCTACTCTGCTTCCAATAAATATTTTTTGAAGTTAAACATGCTTGTTATTGGTTACCCCATACAAAAATCCATGCTTATTTGTACATCTGCTTTCCAGGAATTTATTAGAATTAAAACAAAAAAGAAAGTTAAGAAGGCTGATCTGTAGTAAACGATATGTGGGAACATATGTGTTTGTGGCAAGTAAAAGAAATGCTAGAAATTATTTTCAAGTGGGTCACCAAAGAAATTTTTTCAACAGTTTATAAAAATGTGTAAGACAAAAGAGTTTTAATCAGTGATAAATCTCTTTTCATGACAACTTATTGCAAAAAGCTATGTTATCTTCAGACTAACATGTGCTCAAGATATCTTAAACTGCATTGACATGAACTCCAAACATGAAATATTACCATTTGTGGATTTGTGGTGTGTTATTTTTTTAATATACATTTAGTGTTGCCGGAATTTCAAACATATTGAAATTGTATTCTTTACTTTAAAGGGAATTTTGCATTCTACAATTTCTGGGGAAAAAAAGTACTAACCAAACTATGATGCAACACTTTTGGCTGCTTGAAGCAGTAATGAATAGGGCATGTTCTGTGCATGTGTGTGGGTCAAATTAGACTCTATCACAAGCCAGCACTGTTGTGCGTGTACAGTGCCGAGAAAGAAGATTCAAGACAAACACAGCTTCCACGGCGCATTGACTAATTTAATAGTTGTTTTCTATTGATTTTAATGAGAATTGAATCACAAACCTTGTATTTCCCCCCCACCATTAACACCAATAAAGGTTTAGATGGGTCAGATGAGACAGAGGATGTAACAAACTATGAAAAGGAGTAATAGAGGTTGTGAAATATGATAGATATTTTAGCAGCACCCTATACAATAATAATAAAAAATGATTAATATCAGGGCTTATAGAGAATAAATTACTGCCCAATTTTCAAGTTAAATGCATCATGTGTCTGGTGCATTTGACTGGATGCACATCAGTGCAGGCATTTATCAGAAAAAAATGGATTTTGGCTAATTTAACGCTCCCAGCTGCCTATATACTGAAAGCATGGAACAAACCTCAATACGCAAAACTCAAGTTCAATCTGCCCGCATAGTTTGCAGGAGCAGCGGCATGCAGGTTTTGTGGAGTCCTTTTGTCGTTGTGAAGGGACAAGCAGGGTCCCACTTTCCTTCATGCTCATGATCTCTGCATCACTGAGGGATGTGATGCCACATCATAGTCATACAGTATATTAGTGCTGCATTACACTCAGAGATGCAGAGATTGTGAGAGTGAAAGAGAAAGTAGTAGACATCAGCACTGTAGGTTCCTCCTGAGTGAGAACTTGGATGGTAGGCCTGCTTGCCAATGCTGTAAGGATAAAGACCTCATTGTGAGGTCGAAACGTTGTTGTTGTTGTCCTTCAATAAATCTGCCTGAGCTGGAACGCTTGAGTGCCTGGAGCCTTTATTTATTTCAAAATGCTGTAAGGAGGACGGACATTGTAGTGAATGGGAGTCAATTTTGTAACTCCAATAACTAAACAATGCATGCTACAGTTTGCACACACCATTAAAAATAGACCCGAACGTACCTTACAGGCATCATATGGACTTTTGATGCATATGGTAGCTTAGATGCCACTAAATTCTGAGGTGTTCCCATTACAAACACACGGGAAGATTCTGCAGAATCCCCCACCTCCCAGCTACTTGCTTTGGAGATATGTTCTGCCATCGCATGTGATGTAAGGAGAGATGTGTGGGATATGCTCCTATTGATTTCAATGAAAGCCCTCACCTGCTACTAACTGGCTGCTTCAAGTAGCTAATTATTGGTGGGAAACCTTATACCATGGGGGGGCTGCTCTGCAGCTGCAGCAACTACCTAAGATAAGTATTATTCTGCATCATTATTACATTGTGAGATTATCTTGTACACATGTTGATTAAAAGGTTGATTTGAATTGTCTGCTAATTGCAACTAGTTGTTCATGACACTTTGCAATCACCATGCATGTTTCAAATGCAATATAATGGAAGTACTTGGTCATATAACAAAATTTTCTTTAACTACATATATTTACAGAAGTATAGGCGGAACAATAAAAGATTCCAATATGTTTTTCTAGAAATGTATATTTTAATTTACAAACCATTGAATTCCACCAGCCATGTTACTTGTGCAATGAAGATAATAGTGGTTTGATGAATGTTCATCCTGGTGCTACTAACAGCATAGCTAAAAATCCCCTTTAGCAGCATTATGGATATACAGTGGCATTAAATACTTATATATATATATATATATATATATATATATACATATATATATTTGGTGTCATATCTATGTAATATTGAAGAGTTATATGTATTTATGCTTCTTAAGTAAATCCTTATAGTTCGGCAAAATAAGCAGAGTAACTGCCCCAAGCTTACCATCCAGCTGAGATGTGATCACAGCCAGAAAGCAGAGCCAGGTAACTGTATGCATGAATATACATGCGTAGCCACTACATTTTCATTTATCTTTGCATCTAGATTAAGATAGAACCAAATGATAGTGTGACTACCTTGGTCATATTTTCCAGTTTACACAGGTATATATATCATGTTATTGATGAGTAGATGGATAACTAATTTCCCTCCATGGGTTTATCCCACACACTGCGCGGCAGTACTTTACCTTTTCTGATCAGTAATATGTAAAAGAATAAGTGTCCTGGAAAAAATGGCCGATGCAGTCCCCCTACCTAGTGTACACAGTCAAGTGCCTTCACTGTACAGACCCCACATGTTTACCAGCTTACTAATCAATCGGTTTTCCAACAAGATATTATCAGAATTTAAGAGATCCGAGGTCCAATAAAGGTAAGTGGATCAAAGCATTCAATTTCCCTGATGTTTAACCAGGGTATAATTTGATATTTGTCAGCCCTTTCTATTAACTAGTTAAGCAAATGTAGTATGAACATCAAAGAAAGTAAAATGCAGATATTAACTCTGAGGTTACATGGTTCCTCTTCATCTTTTGCATACTAGTAGTTGGAGAGTTATTAATAATATACTACTTTTTATACATTTAACTAGTGCATGTGTTGTCTTCAGCTTGCCTTCCTTTTTTGTAACAATAGTAAGTTCATACTATCTGAACCTTAACAAAAATACTGTTTTTTACAAAAAATACAAAAATAAATACAGATGTAAACCACATTTCACCATTAATATACTTAAAAAAACATTAAAACTAAGATATATTTACCACTTCTATTCATGATTTTTTAAATGATTACCACATCACAACTGAAATTTAAAACAGCAAACATTCATTTTTTTCATTTTTGAAGGATGCCCTGTCAACATTATAGCTATAATTTTTGTAGTTGTAAATAGCATACATCAAAACTCAATCCATTTCTTATAAAATAAATAATGAGAAAAAAATGTAAACATAAATTAACGGTCCATGGAAGTATGATTAAATATTCAGTCCACATATCTGGAAACAAAAGGATTCCATTTTTAAGGCATTCATGTTGTCTTCACCAATCTCCTCTTCAAGTTGTCTCACACTGGAATCAAGCAGCTAGCGTTAAGACTATTGGGGGGGGGGGCAAGCAGGATATTGTAGAACACGCCACTGGCTGAACAATATGTCAGTTTCATTTTGGAGAAACCATATACTTTGGGCATTAATGATTGAAGAATTAGGTCCAGAGAGCTGAAGTTGCCTACTACAAGTTGGCACTAAACTAAAGAACATGGAAGTCATGGAACAACACATCCTTCCGTTCCTGTACCTTAAATTTGTAGCACCTTCTACTTGGAATATCTAATGCCTCTAATGAGCGATGAGATGTACCCAACATTTTTTTTAATTTTTGATTCTTCTTCCTAATTATCACATTATTTATAAAAATAGAAATAATCAAGAATTTATGTTGGGTTCATCTTGAGAGGTTTTTCATGTTGTCCTCTGAGAACATGTTGAAGAAGTCAGGTCTCAACAAGCCCTATGGATGTAACTTAAGTCAAATATGAATTACAAAATTATTTTTTTTTTGCAATGTATTTAGCAAACTCTTGAGGAAATCAAAACGCATTCCATGGTGTTTATGGCACAAAGAGCACTATAATGAGGAAGGTTCAGTAGAGAGGTTAAGATTAAAATGACCAGGTGTGCTACGAACTGTACAGGCATGTTGTGTATGCAGTACTCTGAATTTAGAGCCTGGTTTGAGCTTCAGGTATATAAATTTCAATGCTGTCTGCGCGCTCACTAGCTGAATTCTGCCGGAACGACGCTGCCCTCTTTGCAGCCATTAGTCTTCTCCTTGCTTCCTGTCTCTGTCGGTCAGGCAGGTCAAGAGATTTCTCTCGAGTGACAGGGAATTTTCCCCTAGTAAGTTTCTTTGGTATTGGAGGTGGGGGCTTCTTGTCATCCTGAAAGAATTAAATAAAATAATGAAACATACATTCATTGAGTAACAAAATATATCTATCCAAATCAATATTGAACAGAAAATTAGCTGTATTTTGGTTATTGGACCAATCTCTGCATACTTTAGATCAGTGATGGCGAACGCGTGGCACGCGTGCCGCTGTTGGCACGCCGAGCCCTCTACAGTGTAGTCATGGCTTCGGCTCCCGCGCAGGGCCGGCCTTTGGGGTGTGCGACCTGTGCGACCGCACAGGGC
>VKOC01027497.1:0-11063 GCA_009364415.1 Spea multiplicata
AAACATATGTGAGTGTAAAAATAAAAGATTATGTGAATATTGACGTTTAGATTCTGTGCAGTAAAAACGAATGATTAAATATCTCTGTTACTGGAATTCTTTATTTGGATAGTAACCCAGGTTAGAAGAATGGGATGGTGCCGTTCCAGGCAATGGCTGCTCCTTCCCATTTGGTTCTTACTGTCATCTCCAATGAAGGGAACCTCTTTTCGGGGTCACCTTCTTCAGACTTATATCGCCCTTCCCAATGGTGTGAGTGCGTATCTGAAAGAGAAAGCAAATAATGACACATTTTCAAAGTGTGTGATGGTCCTCAGAAACATTCACAGGCCTAGGCCTAAGCTCCTGCGACCCAAAGAGTTCCCAGGTATGGTTATTATGTGGCAGTTTGTCATAATAACCATCATAATGAATTTGCATGTAGGTCTATATTTATCAGCGACAACTGGAGTGATTATGGTGCAAAATGCAACTAAAAGTGAGAGAAAAACTCCACAAAACCAAAATAAATGTTTGTGCTATTTCAGCCAATTTTTTGGTCCCTGCTCAGAGTATTAGAACTGGAAAAACTTGAAACCCACAACTTAAAAGGTTATTATAACAGGCCTAGGTCCCTAACATTCTTAAAGAACGACAATGAACTCCACGAATAACTGGATTGTTTCATATTATCAATACATACCAACTGTCAGATGGACTGTTTTAGTCTGGGAAGCCTGACCGCTATAGAAATACAGCTCAAAGATATGTTCCATTTTCCAGTCACATAAGAGAGACATCTTTGTGGCAAAGAGTACACTATATGTTCCGTTAATGTAACACAACCAAATGGGAAACTTGGGTGTTTTCAGCATGCTTCCAACCTAAAAAAAAGAACGGTACACACAAAAGTCCAAGTTTGGAAAAACAACGCAGCACAGTATAGTTAGGGTTAGATTTATACCCTCCCCAAAACAAAGCCTAACTCTTTCTGAGTGGGGTATGGGCTATTCACCAAAATAGAGCAGAACAAGATGGTCCTGCCATATCCATTAAAACATGCCATGTCTATCGTAAGGAAAATCTAGCCAGATGTGATGATTGATGGCACCTTAGGAAGTCTGTCTTGCTCCATCTCCTCCCTGCTCCAGTGCAGGTAGCCCACGTCACTACGTGTAAGGACGCCATGCTTCTCCTGCAAATTCTGTTCATCCGCACTTTGATCCCCATTAAAAACATGTGGGCTTGCTCGTCCTGTTAAGATCATATTTAAAACAGCCTGCAAATCAAACATCAACTGATCATGATGATTAAAACTAAGTAAATGTGTTTTTTTTTAAATTAGCATTAAAAGTAAACTTTAGTAAATGTGCCCAGTGTCATTACATGCATTAGCTGGGGTACATTACAATTCAGTCTTCTTTACCTTGCCTATTCGGCAAGTGCAAAACTTTTAACAACATCCCTAATAGATATCAAAAGTAGAGAAGATTAGCTCTTGTTTTAGCTATAGTTTTAAAGAAATTCAGAGTTTAATGCAGTTTTACTGTGAAGCAGTAGAATATTTTGGTATTGTTATCGCAACAACAACATCATTGCCAGCCCATACTGATTACAGACGTACCTGGGAACCTTCTAAATTAGTTCACCTTGAGACTCTAGAGGTCTGACCTGGAGTCTCTTGGAGACGCGCTGGTTTCTCAGGTCACTTTTGGCCATAATCACTCCTGGTCACTTCCCCTGCCCCATGCATGACTTGCTTTTCTCTACAAATGGCTAATGCTGCCCTCACAATGCCGCTCCCATAAAAGAAGGACAGATCAGGGTAGCCAGGTATGCGTTTATCACTACAAGCCTGATGGAGAGATACAGACCCCCCATAAATCCTGTCCCTAAATAGTCCGGTAGAATAAATGCCCCTCTTTCTCAGGGCATTTCTGTATAATGCATGAAAAGTGTTTTCAGAAATGTTTCAACAATTACCTGTCTCACGGTGTAGTTGCCAAGACTAAAATGTAGTAGGTGGGCTGTTGTAAAATCCAAGTCTTGCCGCAGTCTGTAGGAGTGTATATTATGTATATTATGTTACCGAGGAATATGCATACAAATGATATGACTGAATTTCAGCTCTGTCTCATGTGTAAATATTCAAAACATATAGTCAACTATTATTACTTTAGTTACAGGAAAAATAGAATGGGTATCAAAGGGCTCAGAATTTACACAAATATTTGCTGCTCTTACATTTAGTTGCTATGTGGACAAATTGTATACGTAATTCCTAGCCTACTCTAGGCGTTTTTTCCAAAACCCTTTTCTTTGTGACAAATCCTTTTTTAGCTTGAGTTTAGACTCTCACCCGTTAGTAATGAATAGCACAGAAATGTTTGTTTAGATTGATTAAGAGCCATCGCATTTCGCAAATTTTAATATCTACAACTAACTCAGCAGCACAACTAAGTATCTCAAGTTGCCCTTTATTCATGCTTCTTTTAGCCCTCAAATTGCTTACCTCTCAAAGGTCCGGGACAAAAGCAAGCTGTACAGAAATAATATTATACCGTGGCTCCCCTCGTCTCTGAACTAAGAGAACAAAGAGATTAATTCATATATTTAGAATGAAGTAAATAGTTGATGGTTAAGGTGGTCAGACCATAACAGTCTCATAGCGATCTGATATAATGGAAAGCTTGGTATCTAGAGCTCACTGAGTGGTGAAGCATATATTTATTTTGAACGCTAGAGCGGACTCCAGCTTGGCTAGGACTAAGTACCCCATCAAAATTATGTTCTAGGAGCTGCCACAGACTGAAAACTGCACTTGTTTACCCACAATGCAACCAATAATACAATAATATTCTTTATTCTAAATTCGAACATAAGGGCAGCACAAGATGGAACTATAGAACCCATTAACATCTGATTAATTTTAAATAAAAAAACAAACAAACAAAATTCACTTCCTGAGAATACTTATTTTTCCTACAGTTTTATAGTTCTGAAGTGCTCTACTACATAATAAAACGTGGGTGTAGGCCACACTCCAGCAAGATCTCCAGCTCTTCCAAAACATAGTCCTGCTTTCCTCCATTATATATTTTATACATTTTCTTATCTTACTCGAAATTAAGGATAATAAAGACATTCATAAATTATTTTTATATATGTATGCATGTATACTACACTCACGCAATGTATATGGACACCAAGGAACTTCTCAACTTTTCCTTTCTCTGCGAATTCAAAAAGCTGAAGCTATCAAGTAAGAATTAAAAAAAAGTGTAAATTAATCTATTTAGAAAACAAAATCAATAACACTCAAAAAGCTGACTTCGTTTTTTAAATTACAACAAGCATAGTGATGATTAAATTGCATGGTTGTGTTAGTAGCTCATGATTGTATGGAGCAAAAATTAGTGATTACTACTACATGACACAAATCAGGTAGGTAGTGTGAGGGTAAGTGGATTTTGAGATTTTTCTTGAATATTAGGAGGGAGGATGAAATCTGGAGGTTCGGTGGAAATAAGTTCCAAGTATATAATTAATTATAGCAGGGCAGAGGCTAATGATGTTGCCCTTCCAAATGGGGCACCCAACACGTGTGAGACTAGGCTCACTCTTGGCAAAAGTAAATTTGTAATGGACAGCATATGCTTTACCTTTTCTTTGATAACATTAAACATTTTCTATGTATTGGCATTGATAGAATTTCCTTGTGTTACAATGCTGTATATGCATACCTGGGTTTGCGCGGGGATTGCCGGGTGAAGCACTGGCAGAGGAGTGCTTCTCCGAATCAATACCCGAATCCTACAGGTAGCGGGAGCGGGGTCTTGCCACGCCCCGCCCATTTTCCACTTATATGGGGGTGTTTCCCGCTGACACCTGCGGGAACGCCCCTGACGTCAGCGGAAACGCCCCCGACGTCAGCTGGACCCACCAACGTCACGGGACCGCCCACTAGCGTCAGTCCCGCAAGGAACGTGTCCCCCAACACATTAATAAGGTTTTGGTAGCAGTATAAACTGCTTTGCGTGCCCACTATGTAGGAGGGGAGAGTAGGTTCTCACCCTATTGAGAGTGTGCCTTGACGTGGTGGGCGAGCTTTATTATGTTTATAATGTTTATATATTTGTTGCCAACTTTATTAGGGTGAGAAGCGCAGACAGTTTTTGTGTATATATGTAAGGTTATTACAAATAGGGAGAGTATGTTCTTTGTAACTTGTGAGATGATAATATGAGACGTAAGTTGTTAGCAAAAAGGAAAAATGGCTGTGCCCATCAACCTTCACATTTCATGTATCGTTTCAAGGGACCTTGACACTCCATCACGCTCCATCGATTGACTTGATTTTTGTTATGAATGTTAATAGGTTTCATATCACTGAATCACACTGACTGATATATAGCTGCAAGTGAGACCTTTGTCACCCAGATAGGCATGTTGCAACAAGCATGGAGCATATGTGAATTTGTGTCTCATTTGATCTGTCACTGATTAGACGAGCACTTACATTGCCAGGAACAGTCTAGCTAATATATTATGTACTAAATAAAATGAATGACATACAAAGTCAAGAATATTTGTCTTTTTTCCCAAATATTTTAGAATGTACTGACGCATCCTGCCATCATTCCGAACTGAAAGTACTATACCAATAACTGATTGGTGGCTTTAACTCAATGTAACATGTCAGGGATATCCCTAGGGTTTGCCTAGTACTCTTGCTATCTCCTTTATACTTGCTAACATATAGAAAAGCCTCACGGATCCACCATGTACCAGCTGAGAACCCCAAGCAGATGCGTTTTTTTACCTAAATTGAAACCTGGGTTTGACCCAGTGTCTCAGGGTAGAGCCTTGCTTCCCCGAGTCTCTGGGTCAGTTTATTCTTTCTCCAGACAGGATGTAGTAACTAGCACAGGGGTGTCCAACCTCCGGCCCTCGAGCTGCTGCAGGACTACATCTCCCATACTGTTCTGCCAGGACCTTAGCTGAAAGAGCATTATGGGAGATGTAGTCCTGCAGCAGCTGGAGGGCCTCAGGTTGGACACCCCTGAACTAGCACCATCGCTTCCACTCCCCACCCACTACATGCTGTCTGAGGCCAACCCTTCTCTTACATGTCTTTCAGTCTTTCACATTTGATCGATGTATTGAGCATACCCGCTCAGTAAAGCTGTCGGTTTTGTATTCTGTGCTCTCTGTAAAATAGGAATCATTGGTGATGAGACAGATTGTGGCTTTCTTCCCGTCTCCTGCCATCCACAGGATATCTGTCAGAGCTGCAGCCAGTGCTTTTTCCTGTTGCTTGGGGCTTATGTCATTTAAACTAAAGTGAAGGAAACAACTTGATGAGTTAAATATAAAACCAGACTCATTTATATTCTATACATCCTATATCTGCTAGATCAAAGACAATATGATGCATTTCTGCCCATCTGCCGTACCTCTGAAGAGTACTGTGTTCGTCTTCATTTTTTGTGAACAGCAGACACTTAATGATGTGTGCCTGAACAGCCATCTGAATAGCTCTTATTCCACCCTGAAGAAATAAATCATATAAATTGTTTGATAATCTGGTCTTTATTAGGCCATTATTCTTTTTTTTGGTTATTTAATTTCAATAGGAATGCAAATATGGAGCATTAATTCCCAGATGGCAACCAAAAAGCTTAAGACAGAAACATTTTTGCATTGACACTTTCTGGAAATACATATTGAAAAATAATGAAGAAATCTAAAAAGTAATTAAAGTAGATTAAGATGTTGTGGGTAACAACCCTCTCTGTTTTTGATGTCCTTGTGCATGTATGGAATGTTCCTATGTATGCATATGAGGAACCTTGTATCTGGAGGATAAGTATATCTTGGCTGATGGACCAACGAAAAGGGCTGGGGTCCAGTCTGGCACTAGCATGGCTCCAGGCTCTAAAACAAGCTTGCCAATCCCTAATTGCATGTAGATTTTAGAGATCATAGTTAATAGCCTATCCTTGATGATGGTCTCCGTTATGTCTATAGTTTAACAGATAATGAAAATGTTGCCGCCATTGTTTATGCAAAATGTTTTATACATACCTGATTGGAAGTGATGCAGAAGTAATGTGAACTTTCTTTAAGCTTTGATATTGGAAGGCTGAAACTCTTTACTTTACCTTTTCTGCTTCAAGAGAATAAGCCAAGTCTGAAAATGGATCCCTGAATTTGAAGAAGGATTTTTTCCACTCATAGTTGAATGTATGAAATGTATTTCCAAACAGCATCCTCCTCAGCTCCTTTGAAAATAAGAAAATCCACTCAAAATTATATTATGCTTCATTCTTAAGCGTATTGAACAGAATTAATTTCATCCGGCAAGCAGTAAAGTGCTCTAGGTAGATGAAAACTATTATCTAGGTAAAAAAGATGGAATTCTGCCCATAAAAGGACATTTTTAGTCCTATTGTAAACCCATACTCACATCTATATTTTAATCACTATGTTACTTGCAACATTAATACCTACTCTTCTTCACTTATACCTCTTCCATTGGCTAACTCATATCTTTCTTTGGCTTCCAATACCACCTATATGCGGAGGACACCCTAATCTACAGTTTCTCTCTTGACCTTCACCCTCTCTTCTAATTCACCTCAATGACTGTCTTTCTGGAATTGCATCATGGATGGAATCACACTACATAAAGCTTAACATTTCAAAGATTGAGTTTATGGTTATCCTGCAATCCCCTCTGTCCACAATTCCTGACATCTCTATATTACTGTTGACAACCCCACCATTTAACTAGCTGACCAAGTTTGCTGCCTTGGTGTAATACTTGCCCCTACTCTCTCCTCCATCCCTTGCCAAATACTGCCGTCTTCACCTGAAAAACATCTCCCAAGTTTCACCATTCGTCACACAATCAACAACCAAAACAAATACCAGGATTTTAAATGTAATTCTAAAAGGTAATTGGGAGCCAGTGGAGGGTTTCACAGAGGGAGGAAGCAGAAGAGGAGAACGTGCAAGGAAGATAAGCCTAGCAGCGGCATGTAGGACAGACTGTAGAGGAGAGAGTCCAGTGGAATGCCAACCAGAAGAGTGTTGCAGTAGTCAAGACGGGAAATAATAAGTTAATGAACCAGAGTTTTTGTGGATTCTTGGGTGAGGAATGGGCGGATACGAGAGATATTTTTTAGGTGCAAGTGGCAGGATCTGGCGAGGGACTGAATGTGAGGGATGAAGGAAAGGTTAGAGTCAAGGATGACCCAAAGGCATCGGGCCTGGTTAGTAGAAGAGATAGTCGTGTTCTTAATGGTAATAGAGAATTCAGGTAGTGGAGTGGAGATGGAGGGAGGGAAGATAATGAGTTCAGTTTTAGAAAGATTAAGTTTCAGGTAACGTTGTGACATCCATGAAGAAATAGCAGCAATTGGTAATACGGGACATGAGAGATGGAGAGAGATCAAGAGAAGACTTTGGGTATCATCTGCATATAGATGATACTGGAGGCCAAATGAGTTGATTGTTTGCCAAGAGATGAAGTATAAAGAGAGAACACCTATAACCACCCTCTAATGATCTACATCCCTCCTCTTCGGTCATTGACTCTTCCTACTCCAGGAGTTCACACATGTTGTACACCTTCTAAAGAATTCCCTACCTGATTCTGTCTCATTTTCTCCCTTGTATGCAAATATCAAAAGCTTTCTGAAAACCCACCTTTCTCCCTAACACTCAGACAACCATCAACCTCTACAGATCATCCTGACAACTCATCCCCATCCAAGCAGTCCTCTCCTACTGTTTCACTTCCCTGTCAACCACTGACTAGATTGTAAACTTGAAAGAGCCGAGCACTCTTCTTTTTTTGTACCAGTTTTTGAAGCCATGCGCAAAAAAATGCTGATATTTTGTGAAATAAAAATAAAATATACCATATGCAGTAATTATTTCATTTAACACATTTACAGATCTAAACTTATAGTGCCATTATACTTTAAATATAAACTATGGCAAAGCAAGCAGCTCTTATTTGAGAAGTTACAAGCAACTTCAGGCAGACTAGCATTGCAAACAGCTTAAAAACCGATCAAGAATTTATAATAATTGCAGCTTTATTCTCATGGAATAATAAACACAATACTCTCTTATACTGGCTCAGAAAAAGTTAAAATTAATAATGGCATTTTCATTTTTCTTTATGATGTTATAAATTACTAAATTATATTATATTACACATCAATAAACAACTGTGGCTATTTCTTTTTTTGTCAACATGCCACATCAGCTATGTTATCTGATAACTTCCTGATCTCAACATATAAGCAGATACAATTTCCTGGGATCTTTGTCTACCTGGTGTTAAGTTTCAACCTTTATTTTACTAAGAAGCTAAACTTACCATCGCCACGGCTAAAGAGATAGGATGCCCACCATGGTCTGAGGCAATGATCAGCTCCCGTGGGACAGAATAGAGAGCATTTGATTGAAATATTCTTTGCTGTTTACTGCTTGAAGTCTCTGTCCTCTCTTCTCTATCTCCATCTGCATTGTTGTTGTCCTGATTTTTCTTAAACGAGATTACATAAAATCAGTGAGTGTCACATATGTTCCAATCATTTTATTAAAGTTGTCCTTTACTCTACTCTTCTTCACTGGAACTACAACTTGTCTGTTAACTAAGCATTGAGTTTTGTCAAGTGTTACAACGTTTGAAATGTTTAGCTTTTCTGTGGGATGGGATAGGGGTGACTGGATTCATGGGTTTGGGTCCATGCCTCCTATAGGCTATTTTAATTAACTTTACCCACAAGAAAGGGATGGGTTGCAGGTGAGTAAACATGGGGTTTATACCGGTTTATATAGGCCTTATTACTGCTCATTCCATAGTGCACTGGATGGGAGGAATTTTATTTGTTAGCATTATTTTTATATATGTTGGAAGGGCTACTCACGTGTCAAATTAAGTTCTAACTTGCATTTGCAACTTATAAGGAACACACAGGGTAAAAATCCCATACGTTGATTGAACTCCAATCAGCTTCATTGTCTTGCAGTCCATTATATGCAAATTCAATAAATTATTCTTTACAGTGAAAATTAAGTTGGCGAGTTTGTGAGCTTAACATTTTTTCTTGTGCTTCACCCGTCTGAAAAAGTGGACCAGTGCTCCAAAGTGCAGGGCCATAGTGGATATTAGGTGATAATCTTCACCTTCTGGGGCTGCATTCCTTATAAAGGGACATGCACCCCCTTCCTTCTCTCCCTGGCTGAAACCAAGGGGAGCTGGATCTTCTAGGGCCCCTTAGGCACAAACCACCCCTCAACTTCAGTGACTGAAATTAAAATCCACATGTGCACAGAAAAAAAACTAAAAAAAATAGAGGTTGTGAATCCTGTGATTTAGGTGCAATAATACCTGCCCCAGCCCATGGCTGGTAATTTAAAAAAATTCCCCTGGGCCGGGTAAATGTTAGTAAAGGGTTAAAAATGAAAATTAAGAATCTAAAGCAAATCAATATTTTCTGTGACCACCATTTACCTTCAAAATGGTGATGTCTGTACCTCTTAGGTTTGAGGAAACCATTATTTAAGACCAAATCTCAACTTAATTTACAGAAATGCGGCCCCATCTTGGAAGGAACCCCACCTGTTGACTGCAAACACTGATTCTTGTACCGCTTTCCAGCCCTTCGGCGAACAAACTGCCTCCTGCTACAGCCAAAAATATCCAATTTTGACTTATCAGTCCTGAGCACTCGCTGCCATTTTGCGTAAACCCAGTTATTGTGTTTTCCTGAATAGTTGAGTCACTTGTCCTTGTCCGAGTCTGAGGTTGGAGGTAGGATTTTTTGGCCACAACTTTCCCATGGAGACCAGACTTTTCCAGACAGTAGATGTGTATACTGCCAATATTGAGCTGATCGCGTTGCTTCCAATTGTGAAGGGAAGTAAGCATATTAAATTGATGATGATTAGCACCTGTTTGGTATAACTGTTTAATCATACACCGACTACATGCCTACCAAATCCCTGACTTTGTGTAAGTGTACCTGGAACTACCTCAGTCTCAAATAGCCATCCATTCACTCTGGCTAATGAAAGTCCATGGAGGAATGAAAAATTACTTTGTGCATGCAAAGCTTCATCCGCTTTGACATGAAGAAGGAAAGTCACCCAAAGTATTACCGTATTTGCTCGATTATAAGACGACCCCCCAAAATCGGAATATTAATTTATGAAAAAAAGGAAAAAGCCTGAATATAAGACGACCCTATAGGAAAAAAGTTTTACCAGTAAATGTTAATTCATGTCAACATTTTTTTTTTAAATAAAAGCTATGATTGAGAAAAATATTTTGTTTTTCTTTTCTTTTTTCTTCACATCTGCCCCCAGGCTTACCACTCTGCCCCAGAAATGCCTTATACCCCACCCCCCATATGCCACTGTGCCCCATGATATGCCTTTTAACCCTCTATGTACCACTCTGCCACCAGAAATGACTTATACCCCTATATGTCACTCTGGCATTTAGGGGGTTTAAAGGCATATTATGGGGCAGAGTGGCATATAGGGAGGTATAAGGTATTTCAGGAGGCAGAGTGGCGTATAGAGGGTTAAAAGGCCAAACTTACTGTTGCTTCTGATTCCCCGGTGTGTAGCCGGGGGAGAGTGTAGAGCTCTACGCGATTCGCAGACAGACAGACAGACTCGATCCCCGATGCAGACAGTCGGGGATCGAGTAGACGTCTGCACGCTGCTCTGGCTACACAATGGGGGGTGAGAAGCACCGGTAATTTTTTTTTTGGGGGGGGTATAAGACAGGAGGATCCAGGTCCCCTGCAGCGCTGATCTTAGTCTCATAGTCAGAACTATTTGAGCTCTGATTGTAAGACGACCCTAATTATAAGATGAGGGGTCTTTTTCAGAGCATTTGCTCTGGGAAAAAAAAGTCTTAGAATTGAGCAAATACAGTAATTTTGGACCCAGAAGTACACAGAGACCAACATAGATGGCCAGCTGTTTATTCTGGCTTAGACCGACTAGAACAGCAGCCCCCCCTGGAGCAAAGCGGTGGGCAAACGGCTCTA
>VKOC01027498.1:0-26643 GCA_009364415.1 Spea multiplicata
TTTTTCCAAATATGATGCCTCTTTTGATGTTTTATCAATTGCATTTGTCACATAAAAAATCTCAATAATCCAAAAAAGCATCAGTGCATACTTTAATTACCATTAATTAATGCTAATTACCATTACATTAAAAAAATATATTATATATTTATAATATATACTTTCTTTTTAAAGAAATGGGGTTCGTGCGGACAAAAGGGTTACTTCCTGTGAAGGTAAATGTTAATGCATCAGCATTCAAACCAATTTTGGACAATGCTATGCTTCCAACATGGGTACAGTTTTATTAATATCTATTTATTTAGAATGCAATGTTATAAATGTCCCTGTATAATGGACAGGTGTCCCAATTCTTTTGTCCATATACTGTATATTATTTTGAAGACTACAGCTAAACAATCTGTCACAGTAAATGCCCCTATTCAAATAGTGGAGCTGAAAAAAATGCTAACTCTACATATATACACTTTAGGATTTTATTTAAAATTTTATTTAAAAATTGTGGTGCTGTATATCAGATGTGTGTGATATCATATGTGACGGAAGCCTCCATCACTGGGACCACTGAAGAAGCCTGACTGCCAGCCTCCTCCCTATTGACTATGGGCCCTGGGTTTGTAAAGGCTTCTGTGGCTACCCCCAGCAGTATCATCTCATCACTGGTTGAGGGGATAATCTCCAGCAGACAGCCAGGATCTGCCACCAGGGAGTGACCACCATTCTTTTAGTTTAATGTTGTATTGTATTGTTAATCTCGTTACTGCCCCTGTTGTCTCTGGGAGGCAGATTAAAGGGGCGGTTTGTGTCCCAATATCTTGTTTTATGTAAATGTGTGTTTTTCTGGATATATCCAGCTCTGTGTGTCTAAAATAAATTAGTCTTTGTTTGGTTTTACCCTACACTGAGTCTCGGCTAGTGACTGGGAAACTGGGGAAAGTGTGTTGTTCCAGGCTAAGGGAGCACAAGACAGCGGAGGTAGTCGGTCGGACTAGCCAGCTCCGTGACATTGGTGGCAGCGATGGGATTTCTTCTTAGTCTGAGGGAGACTTACTTTCTACCGGGATTGACCGACAGGACGGCAGACTTCGGTCGCCTTGACGAGGACATGGATGTGGTATCAGAATTCCAGGGGCTACTGCGGGTCATCCTCTCCTGCTACACCGCTGCCCTGCCTACAGAACAATAGGCAACTGGTTCGACGGTCACTATGGCAGAGGGCTGTTATATGCCGGGGTCAGTGTCTTCCAAGCTCCGAACAAAAGATTAGAGACTAGCGGGAACTATGGATGTCTTTCCTGGGACAGAAACCCAGAAGCAATGGGTATCCGAATTGGACAAGCTGGTCCAACAGGAGGTAGAGCTGGAAGATCACTATAGGGCTCTGCAGTGGTATCCAGAACAAGCATATTGGGGAACTGCAAAAGAATGTTCTCCAGAGTGCTATGACTTTGGAGGCCTGGGATTATTATGGGATAGTCTTCAGGAGGATCCGGACTTCGGAAGTACAGCCGAGTGGCGGATTGAGGGTATCCGGGATTTCAGGGAATGGGACCTCCCAGATGCACAAGGACTTAAAGGTGATTTAGACTTTTTAATTACACAGGAGTGGGAACTGGAGAAGGCATATAAAAAACTGTTTGACCTCGTTCAACAGAATGCCCCAGTGTCCAGGGATTTTGTGGATGTTATTGAGTGGTCATTTGAGGATGTTGATCCAGGCGGGGTGGATGGGACTGCGGTCTCCACCCCTGAGTCACAGGGATACTGGGCAGCTAATCCAGATCCAATACCAGAGCTGTGTGACTTTACACCACAACCAGATCCAGAGATTGTGGATCCAACTGATTTTACATCTGAGGATGTTGGTCCGGGAGGGCTTGCAATTGGCTTTCCTTCCCAGGGAAAGGAAGAAAGTTTTCTGGGTGTAGTGGATGGGACTGCGGTCTCCACTAGCACCCACCCAGCTGAAGAGCTAGCAACAGGACAGAGCGCTGCTGGCTTCTGCCCCACACCTGCAGTGACTACAAGGATCCAGGGAGATGCGGCACCCGGCCCTTCTCCCCAGCGGCAGCTCACATGTCCGGGAGCAGAGGAACCGGTCCTCCCTCCCCAGCGGCAGGCCGACCCACAAGATGCCCTAACCCCAGCTGAAGTGCTGGCAACCGGGCAGAGCATCGCTGGCCTCTGCCCAGCACCTACCAAAGCTGCAGGAATTCATGGAGATACAGCAGCCGACCGGCCTCCCCATGAGAAGCCGACCGGCCTCCCCATGAACAGCCGGTCCATCTCCCCAGCGGCAGAACCTAATTCTGGGACCGGATCAACCTGACCTCCCTCCTCAACGGCAGCAGGAGCACCGGGGGGGGATGCAAAGGCATACCTCCCCAGCGGTACCCGGGAGATGGCGCAGCTGGCCCATCTCCCCAGCAGCAGCAGGAGTAGCAATTTTGGGAGGGCATTGATAAACTGACTACGGAGTCAACCCGTTTGGGGTCTCATCCTGTGTCAGTCCAATTCGGAGGGGGAGAATTGTGACGGAAGCCTCCATCACTGGGACCACTGGAGAAGCCTGACTGCCAGCCTCCTCCCTATTGACTATGGGCCCTGGGTTTGTAAAGGCTTCTGTGGCTACCCCCAGCAGTATCATCTCATCACTGGCTGAGGGGATTATCTCCAGCAGACAGCCAGGATCTGCCACCAGGGAGTGACCACCATTGTTTTAGTTTAATGTTGTATAAATCAGTCTCCCCACCTATTGTATTGTTAATTTCGTTACTGCCCCTGTTGTCTCTGAGAGGCAGATTAAGGGGGCGATTTGTGTCCCAATATCTTGTTTTATGTAAATGTGTGTTTTTTTGGATATATCCAGCTCTGTGTGTCTAAAATAAATTAGTCTTCGTTTGGTTTTACCCTACACTGAGTCTCAGCTAGTGACTGGGAAACCGGGGAAAGTGTGTTGTTCCAGGTTAAGGGAGCACAAGACAGGGGAGGTAGTCGGTCGGACTAGCCAGCTCCGTGACATCATACTTACATTTTGTTACATCTACTACCTAGTAATAATTAGTACTAACAGTAGGCAAAGCAGGTGCATAATGTGAATTAGGTAGCAGACTCATAATTACTTGAATGGATGGCCAAGGTTTCAGGACAAGTACTGACAGAATAGCCACTTCAGAGGTATAAGTAGAACACAAGCTCACCTAACAAACACAAGATACACAAGATCACCTAATAAAATACAGTAACGGATGTCCGTTGCTACACGCATGACCACTACAGATGCAGACATGGGTAAAAAGATCTAGCAGAAGTGCCAGGAGCTATAGCAAATTGACAGTCAGAAAAGCAAAAGTAGCCAAAGGTCAGGAACCAGCAATATCGGAGTGTAAATCAAAAGTCCAAAATACATGTCTGATGTCAGACTTATGGGGAAGAGTAAATATCAAGGGAAAGGGAGTGCATTAGAACACACTGACTAATGTTTTATTTTTTATTTTCTCTTATTATTTATTGAATAGCAGCAGCATGTAAAACACAAATATTATGAAAACGGGTTTTTTTAACACTTGAAATTTATTGGGTTTACAGAAAGTAAAATAAATACTTAACACCAAATAAAGAGTAAAACCGAGTAAAGAACACCATCTGCCTCAACACAGTCGGCCAAGAAGAGGCAACAGACGACACCAGAAGAGGGGCAAGGATTAAACAAAGGCAAAGAGGGTTAAGGGTACAGAACAAGGAACAAAAGACAAGAGGAGAGCTGCCAGCGGGCGCAGAGAACCTTCAAAGTAACAGTGGTCTTCTTATACCACGGTGTACGCAGAGAACCTAAGATGAAACCTTTAGGGGTATGGCAGAACTGGATTTGATAGAGTTGCAGCCAAGTCTCCCAGGTTTCATTGAAAAGGTGAGAGGTATCTGTTGCAAAATGAGCCGCTCTATCGTAATTACATGTAGTAGTGAGAGAGTAGAGGACTTCTTGAATTGTAGAATTACAAATTTTCGCTGCCATGAATATGTGAGCCAGCAATTTACTCTGAGGCCCGGAGAGGCCATCTGGGAACATATCAAGGAGGGCAATAAAATGCTAGAATTTTAACTATCCTGAACCCACCCATTGTGCATGGTTTAAATTAACCTGGCCAAATCCTTGTTCATAACTGCATTTGCTAGCAAAGCACACATGCTATTGGTAAAATTGCATTACATACATTTCACTCTGTAGTTAAAAAGTGATATTCTTGTTTTTTGTCCAGAAATCTTCATAGTTCAAATGTTCCAGGTGAGCAAACATATCTGTTATTGTGAAACTGATTATGGTTAAATGAACTCTGTGTAATCAGAGAAACTTAGTCTGAAGGCCGTTCGCTAAATGCTCAGTAACAACTGCAATGTCTCCATCAAATACAAGGATATGCCTAGCATTTATGATTCAGATATAAGAATTGTTTGCGGTGCAAAAAACAATGAATGTGTAAACATCATAGATAAAAGTATGTGACGTAATTTTTTATTAATATAAAGTATTGTATTTGTAGATGATTTGCAGATTGCAGCATACCTATAAAACATTTAAAATTTATATTTTATAATTTTACATAAATTTTACATTTATAAAATAATTTAGCATTAATCCATAGAATGTGTTCCATCCAATTGAGATTATACTTAATATTTTAAGAGTTTTAAGGCTAAGGCCACATGTGAATGAGTTAGACGATATTGCAAACTTAATTTCAAATCCTTAATCACCCCAATACACTTGGTGCCCACTGAATGTGTTCAAAGAATGTAGTCGCTTTGGGTGTTTGAACGTACATGTGATGCATGGATGGGCCTTGTGTATATTGCATGTGTGTGAAATATGGTAGAGTGTATGTAGTAATTGTTAAAGTTCTTTTCACTTTACCAATGAGCTTTAACTGCAGATCTAGCAGATGAATGTGTATCATAATCTTTGCCAGCAAACATTCAAAAGACATTTATTTTCTAAATTTTGAGCTATAGGTGATGTAGTGGAATGAAAATTTTACATAACACCATATAAGATAAACATAATGAAGGACCTACTTAGGCATAGTCTCAGTAGTATATAGCAGGTGTGTCTGGACTCTTCCAGGCGGCATTGATGATTCTTTTCTATCTCCTGTAGCCAATCCTCCTAGTTGATACACGTGCGTGATATTGAGTAGATATGTGTATATGGGCTAAAAATGAATCAGACAAATTTTTCGGTTTATTTTTGGCCCATTTTGTTTCAGGCGACAAACTTTCCTTGCCCATTCAGTTCAGACAAAAATCTGGGAGCATTTTTAATTCGGGAATGAAATTCGTTGCACAGTGACCACATTCACTCTCACTGGCTTTCTCTCATTCTCGTTCACTCATGATCTCTAAATTGTTCCCTACCTTCTCTGCTGATCACTTCAGTTTCTGCCGACTACTTAATCTTCTTCTTCATCTTCTATCTTCTCTCTTTACTCTTCTATCTTCGTCTGCATCTCTGCTGACATAACCTGGTGCAAACGCCAATTGGGAGAGATCCCCAAGGTGAACTTTCCACAAAATGCTAGTGCTTTCACTGATGTCCTCTCTCTCTCAATCCTCCAATTGGGGGAGAGACCATCACCAAAAACACTGCAATTTGGGCACTTAAAGCATGTCCACCCCCCTGATTGCAGCTGGTGGCATTCATTCACTACCCTTCTGTTGTTGGCCACATCTAGCTATTAGCTTTATTGTATATATATCTGCTTCTATTTTGAACAAGACTATCATGACTACGTAGATTGTTCCTCCAAGGATGTACACATCTCTCTACTCAAGAGTTAGCCATTACTTTATTACATGAATTTTTACGTCTGTAAGTCTGACATTGTTTAACAATAAAATAGTGACTTTGGATTTTAGAAAAATCTGCAAAAATATGGGCATTGCCTAGGCCTTCTCTGCAGTACACCATCCACTAACAGTGAATTTTAAATCAAGACACGGAGGCTCATATTGTGCATTAACCCTTTCTTTACTCCCACACAGCAGCAAAGAAAAACAACAGTATATTAGAAAAAAACAAGTAGGAGTGTACATAATAATAACCCCTCCCACGTAACATGCATCCCATAAAAGGAGACACATATCCCAAAATCCTCCTCTTTCTTTGCTGCTCCCAGACAGCAGATAAGTATTTTTCCTATATCCTTACCTGTATGCTCTTGTATATTGGTATTTCTTATTATTGATTTTCTCAGGCCGCGGTTTTCCCTTCCTGGGTTGGGCTGTCCGCGGTCTGAAAGCTGCATTGGTGTACTTCTATTATTTATTTACTTACTTATTATTATTTATTTATTATTCCCGTTCTCTTTCGTTTTTCCCCTTACCTTTGCCGGTTCCCCGGGTGTCCCTGTCGGCTGGGGAGCCGTCCGGGGTCTTTTCCTTCCCCCCCTCCTTCCTCTCTTTCCCTCCCGCCCGCCGTGTGTGCAGTGCGGGAGTGTACTGGCGTGTCGCGTCGTTGCGTCCGGTCCTGCTTTGTGGTTTCGTCCTTCTCTCCCCTCTCAGCGGTCACAGCTGATTTGTACCGCCGTTCGGGGCCTTTTTTCCCCTTCGTTGCGGCGGCGCGGATGTCTCTCTGCTCCTGCGTCGGTCCGTCTGCCCCTAGCTCCTCCCACGCTCGTTCGCGGGCTTTCACTCACAAGTCTTCGGACGGAGTTGTGTGTGGGAGCCTCAGGAGGTGCGCCGGTAGCTTCTTCTTGTATTTTCTTGCTCCCTGCCTCCCTTTTATTCATTTCTTTCGATTTATTTAAGTTTGTATTTCGTTTCTGGCCGTTTGTTTCTTAAAGGGGCATATCCCTATTACACGTTTTTTGTTTCTCCCCTTGGATTTTCTTTGAGCTCTCTCCCAGTAATATGGCTGGTCACCAATCACCATCTAGGGAGTTATCTGATATTGATTCCTCTTCCAGAGAGGATATCACTACTGAGGTGCCAATTATTGACCCTTTAAAGGAGCTAAATAATTCTGTGTCTATGGCTATTGCCTCAGCTATGTCATCCATGACTACAGCTCTGTCTGCCTCTCTGACCCAGGCCATTAAAAAATCTCTGCCTGCTCCTACGCATACTGCAGACCCACCCTCAGACACTTCCCACAAGACAGCTGGGAAAAAGGTTGCATTTAAATCGCACCATACTGATGTGCCTGCCTCCAGAACCTTTTTGAATGATGAGGATAATCCTATCCTAGATAGCGTTCCACCAAAACGCAAGCGAGCCCTCTCCCGCCGGGCAGAACAGGCGAGGAAATGGAGGAGTGCTAGGGCACAATCCTCTAGTTCTTCTGATTCTGATCCAGAATCTATTGAGGAGGCTTGGGATTCTTCTGATTCCGATATGGAGGATCAGTTGACTGGGGATTCGGTTCACCCCTCTGAAGTTGCTGCGCAGGCTAGCTCTTCCCAGACTGGCCAGCTTGTTAAATCCCCGGACTCTGCAGTCCTGGACCAGTTTGGGGAACCGTTTTTTGACCCCGAGGAGCTTCACCATCCTCGTTCAGCAGAGTGGGTTCCTTCGGACCATGTGGCCCGTTACCTTCAGGCCAGGGTGCGCAAGCCCCTCAGTAAGAGTTCGCGTAGTAATCTTCGCGCTGAATGCCCACAAACAATTATCCCGGGCAAAGTGTGTGAAACTCCCGTTGTGGACCCGAAAATGGTCCAATTTCTGGCTAAATCTGGTTGGAACCCCCGCAAGGGCCTGGAATCGGCCCTTAAGGCCACTCAGGATAAGCTCCTGGATATCTTTGGTCCCTTGACCAAGATGTTTCAGATAATTGAAGAGTGGGTGGCTTCAGGCTCCCCTCCGGACCCGATGGTTCTTCGGGGTTGGATGCAGCGGGCTATTTGCATCGCTGGCAACACAAACACCTCCCTCTCAATTGAGCGGCGCAAAGCCATTTTGTTTAAAATTGAGCCCAAGTTATCCAATCTGACCCTCACCGAAATGGGTAGCGAGGCCCAAGGCCTTTTGTTCGGGGATTCCTTTATCAAGGACCTCGGGCGATATGTGGGAGCCTTCACGGCCCTGGACAAAGCTCAATCCTCCATGAGGAAGGTATTTAACCCTCGGGTTTCTACCAGGGCTGGCAGAGGCAGGAGCCGTCTGTCCGGCCGGACCTTTCCAGGCTCAGCTCGCTCGGGCCGAGGCTCCTACTCGTCGCTCCAGTCTTACAGACCTCAGTTTCAGGACGCCTATACCAGCCGACAGCCGTTTTTTCCCCAGCGCGGACGCTCGTGGCGATCCAGAGGTCATCGCGGATTCCAGTTCACTTGACGTCCCTCCGGTAAGTCTTTTTCTGTCTCCCCCTTTTTTCCATTATCCTGTCGGGGGCAGACTCACCCATTTTTTACAGGTCTGGCAGTCCATCACCTCGGACGCATGGGTGCTGCAGACGGTGAGAGGTTACGTCATCGAACTGGTGGGTTGCCCTCAGATGTCTTCCCTTCCAAGACCGTTCCACTTCTCCCAACAGGACGCAGAGTTGGTGGATGCCGAGATTCTTTCCTTGGCCGAGAAGAACGCCATCGAACGGGTTCCTCCGGACACCCCAGGGTTCCTCAGCAATATATTCCTGGTCCACAAGAAAGGTGGTGGCCTCCGGCCGGTGATCAACCTTCATCACCTCAACGGTTTCGTCCGCTACTGCCACTTCAAGATGGAGGGCATCCATCTTCTTCGGGATCTCCTTTTGTCAAACGATTGGATGGTCAAAATCGATCTCAAGGATGCGTACCTCACGGTTCCGGTGGCGGAGGAATCCAGGAACCTTCTCCATTTCTACTGGCGCAACGTCTCCTGGCATTTCACTTGTCTCCCTTTTGGTCTTTCGTCAGCTCCTTGGTGCTTCACCAAGCTTCTCAAGCCTGTGGTGGCGCTTCTTCGGTCCCGGGGCGTACGTCTGATCATCTATCTAGACGATATGCTCCTCATGGCGCAGGACAAGGAAGTTTTACACCTGCACACCCAGTGGACGTTGGATTTGGTCCAACGGTTGGGTTTCCTCATCAACGAGGACAAGTCCCACCTTGTTCCGTCCAGGCGCTTGGAGTTCCTGGGTTTCGTCGTGGACTCCGTGGAGAGTGTTCTTCGTCTTCCGACCTCCAAGGTCCATTCCATCAAAAAGGAAATCCGGAAGGTGCTGCAATTACGGGTGATCTCTCTGCGCCACCTGGCCCGCATTATCGGCCTCCTGGCAGCCTCTATTCAAGCGATTTTCCCGGCTCCTCTGCATTATCGGGCTCTTCAACGCCTCAAGATTCATCACCTTCGCTTGGGGGCGTCTCTGGATGCTCACACCTTGGCGGAGCTACGTTGGTGGCTTGCCAACATGTCCGCTTGGAATGGCAAGGCAATTTTTGGCACTTCCCCGGACCTGTCCATAGACTCCGATGCCAGCATGCACGGCTGGGGCGCGAGATGCGGCGAGATCTCCACGGGAGGCCCCTGGTCTCAGACGGAGACGGGTCTCCATATCGATTGTCTGGAGCTCCTTGCGGGCTCATTTGCCATACGGAGTTTCTCCAAGGATCGCATCAACTCTTGCATCCGCCTGCGCATGGACAGTGTCTCGGCGGTGCGGTATATCAATTGCCTGGGAGGCACCTAGTCAGCCGCTCTGGCGGACTTGGCCAAGGATCTCTGGTCTTTCTGCTTGGAGCGCAACATCACGGTGCAGGCGGAATATCTTCCTGGTCTCTCCAACGTGGTGGCGGATTGGAATTCGCGCTATCTCACGGACTCCAGCGACTGGACCCTGGAGTGGGGTGTGTTCTCATCTATTATGGAGCTCTGGGGTCCGCTCCACATCGATCTCTTTGCTTCCCGGCTGAATTCCCGTCTCCCTCTCTTTTACAGCTGGCGGCCGGACCCAGACGCGCTGGCGGTGGACGCCTTCCTCCAAGATTGGTCCGGAGGCCGTCACTACGCCTTTCCCCCTTTCACTATGATTCCCAGGACGCTCCTTCACGTTCGCCGTCAGCAAGCCACGGTAGTGCTCGTGGTCCCGTTCTGGCCTTCCCAGTCTTGGTTCCCCAGTCTTCTGGGCCTTCTGGTGGCGGTTCCTCGATTGCTCGGTTCTCACACCCATCTACCTCTCGATCCTGCGGGGGCGCCTCACCCGCTGATTCAGGACGGCAGCCTTTCTCTCCTGGCTTGTTTGGTCTCCAGGAATCCGGGCAGTCCGTCGGCCTTTCGGTCTCAGCTCAGCGACTCCTGGCCGGAGCATGGGCTCCAGGTACCCACAAGTCTTACGGTGCAGCCTGGCAGGCTTGGACTTCTTGGTGCTTGGAACGGGATTTGGATCCCTTTTCAGCCCCTCTAACCTCTGCTATTCTTTTCCTCACCTCTTTGTTCGACCAGGGCCGTGCGTACCGGACGGTCAACCTGTATCGTTCCGCTATCTCAGCGGCTCATTTTGGTTTTGACGGGGTCCCTCTGGGTAAGCATCCGTTAATTTGCCGCCTTCTTAAAGGTATTCGGCTCGCTCGTCCGCCCAGGCCCAAGTATTCCTCTACTTGGGACGTGTCCCTGGTCTTGCGTTTGTTTCTATCCTGGCCCTCTAATTCTGAGTTGTCCTTGCGTCATTTGTCGGCTAAATTGGTGATGTTATTCTGCCTCATCTCCTGTAAACGCGTCTCTGACGTTAGGGCCCTTGATTGGGACGCTCGATCCTTTATTCCGGAAGGGGTGCATTTTGATATAACACGCCGCACTAAAACCGCTATCAGGTCGGTCACTTACCCGGCTTTTCCGGCCAACCTTGCTCTGTGCCCAGTGGCTTGCCTCCAGGAATATGAAGCTCGCACTTTGGGTTTCCGCTCGGATCGCTCTCCGCAGTTGTTTCTTTCTTTCCGTTCTCCTCATTCTCCTGTGTCGTCGGCAACCTTGTCTCGCTGGGGCAAATGGGTTATGGTCCTTGCAGGTATTAATGTGTCTAGGTTTGGAGCGCATTCCACTAGGAGTGCTGCGGCTTCCAAAACACTGGCGCTTGGTGGTCGTCTGGAAGATCTCCTGCGTGCGGCGGACTGGTCTAGGGAATCCACCTTTCGCGACTTCTATTTCAAGCCTATTGACCATGTTTTTTCTTCATTGGTCTCCTAGCTTTGAACTTGCACAATATGAGCCTCCGTGTCTTGATTTAAAATTGTTGGATTTTACTAAAATATGACGTAAAGTCATGATTTTATGAAAGACACGGAGGCGAATATTGTTCCCGGCCCATTCGTTTTTACCCCCCATTTTGCTTTGCGGTGCATCTACCTGGCAGGTTGGTGTTTCCTGGTGTCTGGTGGGTTTTCTTTTTTCCTTCCTGTTTTGCATTTGGGGTGTTTTTCCTTGTACTGTGTTTGTTTCTATGCATATGCTGTGTCCTTTTCCATGCTTTGTTTCATCTATGGTATATGCGTTTTGCCTACTCGGTTGTGTTGACGTCTGGCTGACTAACTCGTGCCTACATCCTTCTGTTCTCAGGTTCCTCCTTCTAGTCCTGGCCTCCATGGCGGTGGTTGAGGTCGGCTGTGGACATCCTCCTTCCCTTCGGTGTCCCGTTGGTGGTCGTGGTGGCGGCGATGGTTCCTGTTTGATTCAAGTTGCCTGTTCCGGTTTGGAGAGTTCGGTTGTCGTCGCAGCATAGAAAGAGGAGGATTTTGGGATATGTGTCTCCTTTTATGGGATGCATGTTACGTGGGAGGGGTTATTATTATGTACACTCCTACTTGTTTTTTTCTAATATACTGTTGTTTTTCTTTGCTGCTGTGTGGGAGTAAAGAAAGGGTTAATGCACAATATTCGCCTCAGTGTCTTTCATAAAATCATGACTTTACGTCATATTTTAGTAAAATCCAACAATTAATCAATCTCTGGAACAATACCAGAGACTACTTATCTGCAGAAACACATCACAAAACTATGTTAATATCATGCAACTGATGCATGCATTAGATTTTTCTCATATGCATTTTTTGTTACCAATGGTAGTGACTTAGAGTATAGCTCCCATTTGACTAGCTGATAACAATGTTAGCCCCAAAGCTGTTAAGCACCTCATTCTGTCCAACCATTAGTGTGGGTAGGGCATGTCAACCTTATCCAGCTGTTATCCCTGCCCACGATCCAGCTCTTTTTGATAATGCATGGGCAGAACTACCACCTCCCACAGGATACTGGGTTTGTCAATGCTAGGAATGCCTACAAGGTAACTATATGATTAAAATGTTATGAAAATAGTTAAAATTTCCCTGTATGATCATGCAAACTTTTTGAAGGATCACATTTAAAAACATTATAATATATCCAGTATATGCTGCAGATACTGTATACATTTCTGGTTAAGTGGATAACACAATCCGTTTCTGATAACTGTCTGAATGAAACACCTGCTAGACTGATAGAACTTGCTGCGTTTTCAGAAAATCCCACATGTGCACTTTACAGGTGAAGGATTATTTAATAGGTTCAGTGAAGCAAGCAGCCGGTGTCTACAGGGAAATATTAACACTGAGCAAGATAATGAGTAAATCTTAACCCTTGCCTGGTTTTTATTTCAGTGTAACCTCATTTTTTTAACTTTATTTAAATTTAATGGGGAAGTCACACTTTGTTGTGGTTATGTTGTATAGTTAGTAGGGTAGTGGGCTAGTTGTTGGATGAAGCAGTGAGCTGGAAAACATACCTAAACTTTTTCATGGGTTCTCTTTGTTCTTGCTTCTCTCAGTGTTCATAGCCAGCAGTAACTTATTTCTTCTCAGTGCTCGAGCATTGTCTATCCTAGCCGGACTAGCCGGAAGGTACATATGCTCTGTTGATGCCAGCTGTCCAATAGTTGAAGCTATCTATTGCTGAAAATAACGCTGTTTTGCAGTCTCTTCTGCAATATGTGGCTTCTATATAGGACAACAGACACCATTTGCAGGATTCATAAATATAAAATTACATTGCATGCTGCATTGCATGTGACGTAATCGATGCAGTGTTCTGATCTCCAGGAGGCTTTCCAGTCATGTGGGCGAAGCTTCAGAGTTCCAGATAATCATGGGTAGGTGTGTACTCGCATGAAACATTATGTAACTATTTCGTTGTAAATAATTAAGTAACTATGAGAGTGGGGACCCACAAATGCAGAAAACAATTTGTGCATGTACTAATGGTCCAAATGTCAGCTTGCACATAAGAAGCAGAAAAATAAATGAGTCTGTGTTTTACTGGCTCCTGTCTGGAAGGGTATGTTGAAGATAAGGTGAGTAAAGTTCAAGCAAGTGTTGAAAGGGTCAAGATTTTCAGTTGATGCTGATAAGAGCTCAGTGAGTACAGTATGGCTGCTATATCACTGAACATTCTGATATATCAACAAAATATTGCTCTTCAGTTGTATGTGCTGCAGCCTCCAGACCAACCGTTTTCTTAAGATGATAGAACAAACATTTTGCACAGGCCAATGAAAATGAATGCGTCATTTGCCAAAAGGCACATGAAAGTCAATGTTTTTATGTACAACATTGGAGGATTGGGGAGGGAAAGTCACCGGAAGCTTTGCCATTTTGGTGGAACTTTGCGGATGAGATGAGATGCGAAAAGGAGAATAATAAGATGCAGAACAAGAAAATGTGAGACACTGAAGCGGAGCTGCAAGACATCCGAGAAGGTAGGGAGACATTCAGAGAGCATTAGAGAGTGAACAAAAATGAGCGTAAATGAGCGTATTCGGTAAATCACAAGTAGGGGCCAGAGGCAGGTAGCGTAGTCCAGGAAGTATGCCAAAAGTTGGTACTTGGGAAGTCTCAAGTAGGGGCCAGAGGCAAGTAGCGTAGTCCAGGAAGCAAGCTGGGGTCAGCAATAGGTAGGTCACGATAGCAAAGAACAGCACAAATGGAAGAAGTAGGGAATGGAATCTGCTGAGAAGCAGATACCATAGCTGAAACAAACAAGCACTGACCTGAAGGTTTGTGGGACATTTAAAGGGCTGAAGCTTAGCTCCCTTTTGTATGTGTAGGTTATTGCAGGTCAGTGTGCCTTTAAGAGGGGGAGTACTGAGGCTCAGTTCATTTTGGTTTTCATGCTCCTCTGTGTAGGAGGTCACCTCAGAGCAGCCCTCAGGGCTATAGGAGCTCTCGCTCTGGATGTGCGCACCGCCATAGGGAAGGCTGTAAGAGGATGCGCAACATCCCAGAATCTAGACCAGAGATGCAACCTACCTTGTGGTCTGCCACGACCCTGCCACAACTTCTGATGCGTCCCACTGCAGGCAAGTGCGCCTGGTGCCCACAGGGATACAGGGCCCGACAATATCTTTCACTCATTCTCTCTCCCTGACATTTTCTGGGCTCATCTTTCATCTACAGCAGCAACATCTCAACATTGGGAAGAAATTGAGAATCAATTTAGATGATGCCCCAGCAGCACTATACAAATAAGTTGTATAGTATGCAAACACCTAGAACATATTCAGTAGCAATCCCACTGAAGTAATTGAAGCAGCAACCAATCACATGTAAGGTAGGAAAACATCACACATGATTGGCTACTGCTACTCTATTGATTTCAGTGTGAAAAGGGTATCTATAAGGTCCTGTCTTCTGGTCCATGCCATTCCAGCCAAACCAGTAAAGCCTGGACTTCTCTTCAACTTTTTCCCCCACACCATTGACTACAACAGCACCAAGAGCTGAAGACTTTGAGTAGAAAGAATCCCAGGGCCCAGGGCAAAGCAACAAAATACTGGGTAAAGTTTATGAATATACAAGAAAACAACAAAGGCCAGAATTGGAAAGTGGCCCAATAAACTTTGGAGAAATACGTGGAGAATGGTCAAAGAGAAACAGACTTGATATCTATTCTTTTAAGCAGGAGAAGGTTGTCTGCTTGAGCTTTAGACAAAGCGTGAGCCCCTTAATGTGGTGTCCTTGAGAACATCTTTAAATATAAACAGGAATTGGACCTCACACAAATCACTTTAAATCTTTTAATCTTTTCTAAAAAAACACATTTTTCTATGCCGGTCCATCAAAAGTTATTGCCTTCGACTAAAAACTCAATTTTCTTCTTGTGCAGATAGGGAGAAAGCTAGGTCCTGTAATGTCTTGGTAGCTAAAAGACAACCTGAAGGAAGCTGTTACAGGAACAGCTAAAGAATCTTAGAATTTTTTAAACCAGGGAAGTAATTTATGTGCTACAGAAAGCAGAAAAAGGACATGGTTTCTGTTAGAGGAGGTGGTCATAGTCACTGTTGGTCTATACTTGTGCAAATAGGCCGAAAACAATTTGTATGAATTTTTCAGTTCATTTGTTATTGGGCAAGGGATTTCGTTCACTGTCCATTCTTTTCAGCTAAGAAAGTTGGGGACTATTCTTAATTTGGGAACAAAATAAATTGCCCTTGCAATTTCACTCTGTCTCTCATGTTCTCTTCCCTTCTCTTGTTCACTCTGTCTCTCATGCTCTCTTCCCTTCTCTTCTCTTATCTTCTGTCTGCATCTCCACGAACATAACCAAAATGGCGGCACTTGCGATGACGCCCTTTTTCCCCCCAACCGCAATTGCCAACATATTGTCCCAAGTTCAAGTAAGATCAAAATGAGAAGGCTTATGGTTGCGTCCACTCCCCCAAATAGAGGATCAGGGGTAGAATGTCACAGCAAGTGCTGCCATATTGTGCCGAGTTCAAGTGAGGGCAAAATGACGGCATTCCTGTCGGGTTATGTCCGCAAAGATGCAGACGAAGATTGAAGACAGCAGGATGAAGATAGAATAGAAGGGAGATGATGAAGAAGAAGGTGAGAAAGAAGATGCAGAAGTGGTCAGCAGGAAAGGTAGGGAAACATTTAGAGAGTGTGAGAGAGAGTGAACAAGAATGTGAGTGTGAGTGAATGTGGACTCACAAATTCTGGATGAAAATATTTGAGCTTTTTGCTTAATTTTCAGATGAAAACCAAATCTACCATAATTGGGTAAATTTGCAATTCATATGAATCCAAATGCACAAGCCTAGTGTATACCACAATAGATTTTATTGTCCCTTGTAGAAGGTGACAAAACAACTGTAGAGTAGGTGTTAGCTACCAGCATCAGAATGTAATTCTTCAGGTGACAGTGTAGAAAAGTAGCCAATGGGCTGGTGATGCTGCTTTTCATTGTGAAATTGTGACCAAACAACACTGTGGACAGAGAAGATTGACTCCTGCAACTGTGCACCTACAGAATCTTGAGTTAATTATATAATTAAAAGTAAATCCATCATCATAACTATAAATCACCTAAAATAAGAATATTAATTAGATGGTACGAGGTTGTAAAATTATTTCTAATGAAAGAAGGTGATGGTTCACCACAATGTAAACATAAAGAAAGCTTTTTTTTTTTTCTTTGGCAGCAGAGTCTTGTGTATCAAGGCTAGATGTTAAATCACTTTCAAGAAGAATGCTTATTGGTTTCTGAAAATGTACATTGACACCTTACATCTGCTGTGGCTTTGCTTCAAGTTCAATTAAGTCTGATGGTTTATGTTATGTCTGTTTGGCTAACATCCAAAGTTACCTTAAAATCATTGATTTCTCCAAGGCAATAGGGCACACTGTATTTTTGTTTTAACTTACTCTAAAGGACTCATTCTATAGAGCTGTTAGCAGAGCCACTGATTTATTGTGAAGGCTTTGGTAATTAAAGGAACCTACCAAAGAAGAATGCATATTGAAGTATTTTGTGATTACATTAATGTTGGACCTTTTTAAAGAACACATATTAATTTGCTGCTTAAAATCAATGGGAAATAATTGGGAACCCTTTCTATAGATGTGCATGGGTGGGTAGGGGTCTTGCAATGTTTGCAAACTAGCATTGGACCAGACTGACAGTACCTGCAAGGAAATATGTTCGACTGAACACATCTACTGCGTGGAAAATAGCTGGGGGGCAGGAAAAGGAGCAAATGCAGATGCTGAATTCCCATGTGTTTGCAAAGGGGGTGTCACATAAATATAAAGGGAATTCACAGCTATCATATCCATTAATGTTCATATGATGGCCAGAGTGGCCTTTATTGAAATACACAAAAAGACAAGTGTGGTTAAAATAAATCTGATTTAAATGTTTCCACTGTGGTGTTATAACCTGATTTGTCAGCTCTATAGCATCTTGCTAGGAAATGTAGCTGCTGTGGCCTTTCCCCAAGTGGACTCTTCATAAGTGGACAGATAAGAGTTACACTGGAGTTAAATGGGAGGGAATCGACAACGTCATACAGAGTACATTGCAAAAAGGTAACCCACATAAGCACTTGCTTGCTACACCTCCTTCCCTACTATGAACCCATACATGTTTCTATGTCCTCTACCCACAAATCGCACAATTGCTGCAGCCTCTACACCCCTTGACAAACCCTCTACAGTTCACATAACTCCATCCCATCTATCACCCCACCCCTAGCTCATATTCCTTTCTGTTTTCTTTATACCCCAACACCACTAAGCACTCACAAGTAAAGGCATCCAATGTCCACAAATCACATTCCCATTTGTTCTCTGTCTGTATCATACTCCTTCTGTGCTCAGGTGACATTGAATGTAACCCTGGCCCTACCATCCGCACCTTCTTTCGTCCCCGCATCTGCCGAACTAACACAAACTACCGCAATCCCTCCAATCTTAAACCAGTCCACTGCAACCCCAGCACCCCTTTCTCCTGTGCCCTCTGGAATGCACGCTCTGTTTACAATAAACTAACTGCTGTCCATGACCTTTTCATCTCTAACCACCTTAGCCTTCTTGCATTCACTGAAACGTGGTTGACACCCTCGGACACTACCTCTCCTCTCTCACTTATAGTGGCCTTCACTTCAGCCACACTTCCAGACCCGGAGACAAACAGGGAGGTGGTGTTGGTATTCTCCCCTCTCTTTGCTGCTCCTTTCAATGTCTACCACCAATTCCCTCTCTGTCTTTCTCATCTTTTGAAGTACACTCTGTCCACCTTTTCTCCCCAATTGCTCTTCGCATTGCAGTGATCTACCGGCCTCCTGGCCCTACCTCACATTTCTTTGATCACTTTGCTGCTTGGCTTTCCCAGTTTCATTCCTCCACCATCCCTACACTAATCCACAGGGACTTCAATATACCTATTGATGACCCATCCTCACCTGCTGCTTCCAAACTACTATCACTCTCCTCCTCCCTCGGACTCTCACAATGGACCAAATGGTCATCAAATAGATCTTTGTTCCACATCTCAGTTCTCCAACTCTCCCATCTGTCTGTCTGATCACAGCCTGCTTACATTTAATCTCGACATACCACACACACCCTCCCTACCCAAGAAACCACCAGAAACCTACCGTAACATCAGCAACCTCAACACTCCACAGCTTTCAGATACACTACGGCCGCTCCTCTCACGTATATACCTCCTCCTCCTGTCCTGACACAGCTACAGCTCCGTATAACCATACACTAGCCTCAGCCCTAAATATGGTTGCCCCTGTAACTGTACGCAATCCCCCACGCCGTCCACCTCAGCCATGGCATTCCAAACAGACATGCCTCCTTCAAAGGTGTTCATGTACCGCTGAGCACCTGTGGAGGAAGTCTGGTTCACCTGAAGACTTCATTCACTACAAATTCATGCTCCACTCCTATACATCGGCCCTCCATCTCTCTAAACAAACATATTTCATTTCATTAATCACCTCTCTCTCCCATAACCCTAAACATCTATTCTCCACATTTAACACCCTTCTTAGACCCACAGCACCTCCTTTGCCCTCTAAATTCTCTGCCAAGAGCTTGCCACCTACTTCAAAAACAAAATTGACATCATCAGGGATAACATCCTCCTCAATAGTGTCAATCGTATGGTACCTCAACCTCACCTCAATCCATCTTCACCTGCTTCAGCCCAGTTATACCACTTGATGTTTCCAAGGTTCTGTTGTCTTCTCACCTCACCACCCGTCCCCTTGACCCTGCACCTTCACATCTCCTTACCCCAAGCCTAACCCACATCTTTAATCTCTCTGGTGTATTCCCATCCTCATTCAAACATGTCATCATCTCCCCCATCCTAAAGAAACCTTCACTTGATCCCACATCCCCATCAAACTACCGTCCAGTTTCACTTCTCCCGCTCGCTCCCAAACTGCTGGAATGATTAATCTACAATCACCTAACAAACTTTCTCTCATCTTTCCGTCCACAGCATTCAATAAGGACTGCACTGACTACGATTACTAATGGCCTCCTCACTGGTTATTCTCTTGGACCTCTCAGCAGCCTTTGACACAGTCGACCACCCTCTTCTCCTACAAACCCTCCATGCTCATGGCATCCGTGACATTGCTCTTTCATGGCTTAAATCCTACCTTTCTAACTGTAATTTTAGTGTCTCATCTACTGGAACTTACTCCTCTCCCCTACTGCTATCTACTGGTGTTCCTCAAGGCTCAGTTCTTGGGACTCTGCTATTCTCCATCTACACTTCTGCCCTTGGAAAACGTATTTCTTCCTTTGGTTTCCAGTACTACCTATATGCAGATGACACCCTACTATATATTTCTGCTCCTGACCTTTCCCCCTCTCTTCTAACTCGCCTCTCTGACTGTCTATCAGGAATTGCATCATAGATGGCCTCCAGTTACCTAAAGCTCAAAATCTCTAAAACCAAACTCATGGTAATCCCGCCATCTGCTATGTCCACTTTTCCTGACATCTCTATTACCGTTGATAACTCCATTATCCAACCAACAGACCAGGTTCGCTGCCTTGGTGTCACCCTTGACTCTGCTCTCTCCTTCATCCCTCACATCCAGTCCCTCACCAAATCCTGCCCCCTCCACCTGAAAAACAATCCGCCCTTTCCTCACGCAAGATACCACCAAGTTACTAATCCACTCCCTTCTGATATCTCGCCTGGATTATTGCAACTGCCTACTAACCGATCTCTCCCTCTCCCGCCTTTCACCACTTCAATCTATCCTCAACACTGCAGCTAGATTACTCTTTCTCTGCCGCCGCTCCTCATCTGCTTCTCCACTATGCCAATCACTTCATTGGCTCCCCATACCCTTCAGAATCAAATTTAAACTTCTAACCCTGACCTATAGAGCCCTCAACAACTCAGCACCCCCATTTCTCTAGCCTCCTATCCAAATATACCACTACCTGCCCTCTTCACTCCTCTCACTACCTGCGGCTTTCTTCAACTGTTGTTACCTCTTCCCACTCACGTATTCAGTATTTCACCCTTCCCTTCCCTGTTCCGTCAGACTTCCAAAACCTCTCTGAAAACCCACTCGTTCAGGGAAGCGTACAACATTCCTTTACAGTGCTCCCAACCATCATCCTAATCACAGCCATTGGAACAAACAGCTTCGACACATCATCACAACCAGATCAACTCATCCCCATACAAGCAGTCCTCTACTATTGTCTCACTCCCCTCAACGACCGACTAGATTGTAAGCTCGCAAGAGCAGGGCCCTCTTCTACTTTGCACCAGTTTGTTATTGTATGTGTTATTGTATGTGTTTATAAATTGTTCTAATGAATGTAACAGCGCTGCGGAATCAGCCGGCGCTTTATAAATAAATGAATGTAATTTAATGTAATGTAAATCATTCTAATTAGTAGTAAATAAAGATTTACCTATCCAATGTCGTTAGATTCCATTTCCTAAAGTCATCTTTGTCAGGCTCAGTAGACAGTTTATTGGAAATATGTGTGTAGTAGATACATGGACTGTGTCACGTTTTGCCCAGGCTGCGGAGCTGCATATCTGTCCTGCTTTAGTTTCTCTGCTTTGCTTTGATCCGTTCCTGGATTTCCTTTTGCTTTGCTTTATTTTCCATTCCTTGCTTCTGCTCCGGCTCTTTGCTTCAGCTCTGCTTCCTTTATTAGTTGTGCCCCACCTGTGTGTTCTGTTTGTCTCAGTCTGCAGTCTGCAGTCTAAGGTATGTCTCAGTGCTGTGTGTTTGGTTTACATGTTTGGTTTGTTTTGTATCTTTGTCAGCAGGGATTAGCGTTAGGACCCACCGTCATTGGAGTACTTTGGCGTAGTGGTGGGCTAAGCATACTATGGCCATATCATGTGACGAAATCTCCAATAGTTATCTTGTAGTCCTAGGCTAGTTTCTGTATTCATGTTTGTCTGTCTTTTATGTACCTTTGCCCTTCTTCCTTGAATCATCTGAGGATTCCGGTTCCTCTCTCCTCTCCCCATGTCCTAGTTAAGAGTTCCTATCCTTGCTTAAAGGAAGAAGCGTCCGAGGGTTCCGGCTCCTCACTCCTTCCCCTGTGTTCCTTGCCTTCTTCCCTGTCCTTTGTTGTGCCCTGTAACATGTATGTCTTGTCTGGTTATGTCTATTCCTTGTCTTGTGCCTGTTTATACTTTACGCTATTCATGTCATGTTTCTAGCCACTTCTCGTGTATATCCTGGTCTCCCTTTCCCTTGCTGTGTTATGTGTCTGCTATATTAACCCTTTGCTTAGCTTTCATTCTCCCAGCCTGCAGCATCCTGCTCGTGATCCATGTGATATGCTTCATGCCTGCTCCAGGGTGCCTGCAGGATTCGTTTTGTTCTGGACTACATCTGCTGCCATATCAGGGCGCTGGTGTTTGGCTGCACTAACCTAGGTGCTCAACGCCTGGGCGAGTGTGGTCTCCCTGCAACCAGGCCCTGCCCCAGACTCCACTGCTGCTGACTCCTGTAAACTACATCGGGCGCGCTGGGTCCTTCCAGTCACCAGCTTGGACCCAGTCCGTGACACATAACTAGCCTAGGACTACAAGATAACTATTGGAGATTTCGTCACATGATATGGCCATAGTATGCTTAGTCCACCACTACGCCAAAGTACTCCAATGACGGTGGGTCCTAACGCTAATCCCTGCTGACAAAGATACAAAACAAACCACACATGTAAACCAAACACACAGCACTGAGACATACCTTAGACTGCAGACTGAGACAAACAGAACACACAGGTGGGGCACACCTAATAAAGGAAGCAGAGCTGAAGCAAAGAGCCGGAGCAGAAGCAAGGAATGGAAAATAAAGCAAAGCAAAAGGAAATCCAGGAACGGATCAAAGCAAAGCAGAGAAACTAAAGCAGGACAGATATGCAGCTCCGCAGCCTGGGCAAAACGTGACACAATGGTTACCCATTAAGACAGAGATGGTATGAGGGTAGAGCGGCAAGAGTTTAAATGAGATGCAGTCTAAACCCAATGAACCATACATGAGGTTTACTTCAGTCAATTAGCATCTTGGTGTTATTGTGGAAGTCCTTTTGTCTGAGCCATTCCCAGGTGGCAAATTTTACACCTCTCCGAGCCAGAAAGGCACTGTTTTGACCCTGGAAAAAACCATCCAAGAAACAAAGGAGCTACAAACTCAGCCCCTTTTCTACTAAATGTTATATTTAAAAGATTAAATATGGATCCAGCGATTAACATCTAGGGGTCCTCGTTTGTATATTTGAGGTGCCCCCATTTTTCCTAGCAGAATGACACCAGACAAGGTTGGGGTATCTCCAATCGTTTAAGAGATAACCAAAAGTCTGCAGTGTTAGATCACAGACTGACCATGTAAGGTCTTCACGGAAAGAGGAAATTCTGACAGGTCTGAATCTGACAATATAACCTTTATAGAAAATTCATACTTCAAGATATCAAGCTTTTCTTCGCTAGTTGTCAAAAAAGGTGGCCCTATCTCGTAGCCGCTCCTATCTTTCCGCCCGTTCATCTCAGAGGCCGGCCTTAAATCTGTCCTGCGTGCAACAGGTATAAAGAAACCCTGTGCTTATTTTGGGGGCCAAGATCTAATTTTAAAATTAGTCGCCATTTTCCTGCCGGAAGCCCCCAGGAATAGAATCAAGTACCGTAAATAGGATTTCTATAAATGTTTCTCCCTTTTATTTTTATCTGTTGGTGTGATTACATTGTTAATATCTTTTTTATATGTACTGTGAATATTTTTCCTGCTTTTTTAATAGTCCATAGTTTGCATAGATGCTTGGCTAATCTATATGTTCAGGTATCTTTTATAAGCTATTTGGGGACAGCAGATTAAATGTAAATTGAGCATTTTAACCAGGTTTGGTGGCAGCATTATCTTTTGACGTTTAGTCATTTTTTTCCGGTCTAGTGAAGACAGATAGTAATTTAGACCTCCTTACAGCTAAAATAAGTCACGTGCCCGCTTGGAGTAGTGCGCATTCGTGACAATCTTAAATAGTGATTGGGGCAGAGAAGACTAGTCTTCTCCCCAAGCCAATTAAAAAAAGAATTCTGTATACTCCAACACTATATCACAAGTAAATAGTATTAAATAAGTGAAGAAAAAAATAGGCCATTACAATACCGTGCTGGTAACATATGGAATTTGTCAGGTTCCTCATCTATGCACATCCATATAATATATTATTTTAAAAAATTATGTATTAGTGTGCACTCCTATCGTTATAGTGAGAAAACTGCTACCCAACGATTCCAGGGGCAGGGAACTGTCTTGCACCAAAGGCAGTCCTCATGAACAGTCATTAACCCTCCCCTCAGTAAGGTTATATATGTAAAAAAAAGGGGGCGTAAAGTATAACTAATTTAAATTATCCAGCAGGCTGGATAGCAGCAGGTGTTTGATGCAGGGCACAGATTTGCATCTGGGCCAGTCCTAGGGCGCCACTATTCATGGTCCACCCAGGTCTGATGTCTCATGCAATCACGTGAGATCATTTAGAAATCAGGAGCCATAGAAAGGTTACAAAAAATAACTAAAGAAAAAATAGATTTTTTAAAAAGGTATCAGGTTTTCGGGTGCAAAATACCCTCTATAAAGAAGGTGTTAATGTTGCTGACATATAAATAAGAAAAATAAATTAGAAACTATGACAAACAAGAATAAATGAAAAGTCAAACCAGAGAACGTTGATAGCAATTAGTAACATTATTCAGTTTTTACATCAAGAACAAAAGGTAAGTTGATATCTTTAATTGACCCAACATAGAAAAAGCTGTAAAGTTTCATTTGAAAAAAGAGAACTCTGAGGTCATGAAAGCTTATGTGACTTTATATCATAGAGCCAGAGTACAGTGCTCTATCCACCCATAAAAAATATGAAACATTTTTTCTGGGCATATTTTGCATTTGTGCCCAAGAGCTAAATATCAAAAGTCAGTTATCATGCTTGATATGGCCATGTTGCATCTATCCTATGTTAGCTGTCACTTGAAGTTACAAAAGCCATCACTACATGACACATGGACTATCTACCCCCAAATCAGAATGGTTGTTTTTCCTTTTCCCCTACCCACAGTGTGCTGGTGGGCAGATATACTCAGTAAAGGATATACTGACCATACGTGACAGAATGGGGAATTTTTCTTCTTATTCCTGTATTTATAATTTTTACTGGAAGTACATGTTGATTTAAATCAAGAAGAAGTCATCCGGTTTTCCACTCACCCACCCTTACACTGGCCTCTCCATTCCTTCCACCATTTTCATTCCTGTAAATGATCCTCCACCAGTTAAATCTCTCAGATATGTATGAGATAAACAAATATACATTCACCCCAATTCACCTTCTCATATATTCGAATAAAATAGCCCGAATTCACCTTCCGAAAACTTAGATGACTTACATTCCTGAGACCTACATTTTTCTTCTTGTGTATTTTTACATAAATACAGTGGCTTCCGCGTCCTGGAATACCCTATATCCAGCAGAATGCTCATTTGATGTCCCATTCTAATTGCATCTATTTTATGCACCTTCCACTGGTATTTCCTCCTAATGTTAAAAATAACATTGTATTTTATAACAGTTTGGCATTCATCCTAGACATGTAAGTTTCATTCCATACACCTAATTCATATCTATACAGTGCAATAAAAGAATCATTCTTGGCCTTGAAAAGGGAATATTAGGTGTATCAAACATAGAGTTTAACCAAAGTTACTCAACTTCTGTACAAAACCATCTCTTTCAACATGTAATAGATATATTAGTTATTTAGTCAGCACTTCTTCAAAGAACTTGAGATAAAACATTATACCGTATCCTGAATAAACCTCTGAAGAGACCTATTCCAATCAACTAAATGCTATTGTTTGCTTACTTTACACATTTTAGTCTGATTGTTAGATACATCTACACATATGTAGAAAGATCTAAACTACTTTTACTCATGGTAGAAACAGCCACATATTCTGGCCAAGACCAACTAAGACTAGGACGGCAGATCCAGAGTAAGGCAGTCCTTCTGCAGCAAAATCTGTTCATGGGACCTGCTCTTAGTTGGCCCATTTACACTACGGAGGACTGTGCCAACTGGGTTCACCCTCTATAGTATGCTCTGCATTTCAAGGAGCTTGACATTTTTAAGACACAAACTGGTCAAAGTAAATAATGTTGCTGGGTATAAAGATAAAACAAATACATATTTGTATACAGATATTTTTATTGCCAAATTAAATTAAACATGGCAACATATACACTCATTTTTTTAGTTACCTACCCTTCAGATTGTTGAGTATTAATTGAACTAACAACTTGAGAAAATAATTTATTAAGCATCTTAATAAAAATCTCAACAATATTAAATCAGTCGGGTTCTCACAAAACACAAGTACCGGTAATTAAGTGTTATAAACTGTTACTCTTGAAATGCTAAGACATAATTAATTCCAGACTTCCCTGCATTACACAAATCATACTAATATGTCTAATTATAACTGAATATACTGTAAATCATTCTAATCTGTATAATTATAATTACATTTAACTTGATGTGTCTACATCAGGAAAAACCAGCAGATTAGACGAGCCAAATGGTTATATTTTGGCTAAAGATAGACTGAGACTAACCTCTCCTGTTTTATCTTTATAACCTTTATAACCTATTACTTGTTAAGAGTTCCAATTCAGTAGTTTCTTTTCATCCATTCACAGTAAGTCTGATGGGGGGCAGAGTGGTATATAAGGGGTACAAGGCATATCTGGGGGCAGAGTGGCAAGCTGGGGGGGCAGGTTTGGGCAAATAAAATGGAAATTAAAACAAAGAAAGCATTTTTTTTCTCTAATCACAGTTTTTGATTAAATTATGAAAAAAATAGTTTACATGGAATTAATATTTACTAGTTAAACTTTTTTCCTATAGGGTACTCTTATATTCAGTTTCTTTTTTTTCTAAATTAATTTTCAAATTTTGGGGTGTCGTCCTATAATTAGGGTGGTCTTATAATCAACAACTACGGTGCTCTCACACACACACAGGGGCGGGCTGGGCAGGGGGGCAATTGCCCCCCAGGCCGCCCTAAATCCGGGCCGGTGAGCCCGACGGACGACCGGCAGACAGGCACAGGAATAAATCCCTGGATCAACGTTCTGTCCCTATTAATCTACTATCCATAACTTGTGATATTATTGCTTTCAAGAAACTTGTCCAGGCTCCTTTTGAACTCTTTTATTGAGTTTACCATTACCACTTCCTCTGGCAGAGAGTTCCATAGTCTCATCGCTCTTACTGTAAAGAACCCGCGTCTGTGCTGGTGTAGAAACCTTCTTTCCTCCAGCCGTAGAGGATGTCCCCTTGTTACAGATACAGTCCTGG